>PVIH01006106.1:0-115138 GCA_004025045.1 Sigmodon hispidus | reverse complement strand
TGGCATGTTTCTTTCATAGATTTGTTCATCTCTTCCAATTTTTTGTTTGTATTTTCTTCTATTTCTTTAAGGCTTTTTTTCATATCTTCCTTGAGAGCTTTGATGATCATCAAAAAGGAATTTTTGGTGTTGCTTCCTTCTGTTTCCTCTTCATTGCTCAGTTCAGGTCTTGTATTTGTAATATCGCCACTCTCTTCTGGAGTTACCATGTTGTCCTTTGTAGTATTATGTAATTTTTTGCACTGACGTTTGCCCATGGCTTCAGTGGTTCACGATTAGATGGGTCCTGGTCAATTGTGGCACTCGGGTTTGTGTGCCTCCTGTCACCTTTCTGGTCAGGGTCTGATTCTGTCTTTCAGAGTCCCCTGCAGTTGTTGTTTCGCTCAGTTCAAGGTCATGGTGGGGAGCCGTGCAAATTCCCTCAGCAGGAGCTCTGGGCGGGGTCTGAATCTGCCCTTCAGAGACTCCTGTAGTTGGTTAGCTCAGTTCGAGGTCGTGGCGGGGTTTCCCTCAGCAGGAGCTGTGGATGTGGTCAGGGGCAGATTTTACCTGTCCCTGCTCCAGAGTGCGCTGGGATTCTGCAGACAGCACTCGGTCCCGGGAGCGGAACCCCTGTTTCTTCACTATACCTCTACAAGAACAGGACAAGGAAAAATTTGCCTGTACAGTGTTCACTTATAATAGTTCTCAGCCTATAAAGAGATATCAAAGGAAGATTCTCCCACAGAGAATGTTAAATAACCCTACTCTGTGACAATATTTTGTACAACAGTCATTAGAAGTGATTTGCAAGCAATTTTTCCAGTCTATCATTTAGCACTGTGAGGATGACATCTTATTGGCTGGCTCAAATATAGATACATTAGAATTTTTGAAGAAGTAAAAAAAAAATGCCTATATGAGGATTATAAATTTCTCCTGAAAAAAATACAGAGGAGATTCTATTAATTTATTTAGAATATAAAATATGTCTACAAAAAATTAGACCCCTAAATGTGCAAGTTAGGAGAAATAGATTGTGAACTCTTAATGATTTTCGAAGATTGATAGGAGATATTTCCAATATACAGCCCACTATTATAAAAAAAAAGTGACAAACCGTATAATTCATTTAAAAACTTAGATGGTGACAAGGATTTAAGTAGTTCAAGAGAATTGTCAGCTGAAGCAAAGACAGAATAGGATGTGGTGGAAAAGAAATTACAAGATTCACATGTTGATTGTGTAGCTCCATTGCATTATGGTTACTTTACCCTCTAAGTATTCTCCTACAGAAATTTTAATGCAAAAAGAAAATATTATATTAGAATAGATATTTTTTATCACATAAACCAAGTAAGAAATTAAAGACATATGTGACAAAGATTTCTGATTTGATTTTTAAAAGAAAATTAATACTTTGTCAATGGACAGAAATGGGCCCCAGAGAAATTGTTGTGCCTTTAACTAATGAAGAAATTGACTAATTATGGATAGAAAGCAAACTTTGGCAAAGAGTTTTAAATAATTTTTTGGATAGATTAGCAACAGATATCCCCAAAGCAAAAGAACTCAATTTATAAAGGGAATTAATTGGATTCTTCCTCGTGTTGTATGGGAATCCCCAATTTAATTTCTGGAGCCCCTACATTTTATACTGATGCAAAAAAAAAATCAGGAAAGTTAGGTTACCAAATGGAAAATTTAATGAAAATGGCTCAAAGCCCCTAGACAGAATTATATGCTATTATTATAGTATTAATGGATTTTACAGAACCTCTTAACATAGTCATTGACTCTCAGTATGCAGAAAGAGTTGTTTTACACATTGGAAATGCTAACTTTATTCCTGATGAGTCAGAATTAACTTCATTATTTATACTGTTATATGAAATAATCAGAAATAGGAATCATCCCTTATATATAGCACATACCCAATTCCATTCATGTCTGCCAGGCCCTCTAGCACAAAATAATGATGAAATTGATAAATATTAATGGGAAATGTGTTATAGGCCTCAGAGTTTGATTAAAACATCCTATCAATAGTAAAGGTTAAAAAGAAGAATGTTTTCATTACTTGGCAACAAGCCAAAGAAATTATAAAAAGATGTCCTGCCTATTCCTTCTATAACCAAACTCCATTACCAGCAGGGAGTAATCCTAAAGGGTTACATAGAAATAAAATTTGACAGATGGATGTATTTCATTTTACAAAATTTAGGATATTAGAATATGTACATTATATAATATATATGTTTTCAGGATTTCAATGGCCAGCTGCTTTGAGTTTGGAAAAGGCTGATTCTGTAATTATACATTTACCAGAAGTTATGTCCATTATAGGAGTACCTGTAAAAATTAAAACTGACAATGCTCCAGCATATGTCTCTAGTAAAATGTGACAATTTTTTGCTTATTATAATATAAAACATGTTACATGTATACTACATAATCCTAAAGGAAAAGAAGTCATAGAAAGATCTAATTGAGGGGCTGGAGAGATGGCTCACCAGTTAAGAACACTGACTGTTATTCCGGTAGACCTGAGTTCAATTCCCAGCATCCACATGGCAGCTAACAACTGTCTGTAATTCCAAGATCTGACACCCTTACATGGTTATACATGCAGGAAAAACACCAATTCACATTGAATGAATAAATGGATAAATACATAAATAAATATTTTTTAAAAAAGGAATGTGGAAACTTAAGAGACCTGGGCAGATCAAAAGAAGGTTTTTCAGCTTTCCTAGAAGACTTCTGCTTCCTTTAAAAAAAGAAAAAGAAAGATCTAATTGAAGGATATGCTAAACAAACAGAAAGGGGTAACAAAGATCCCCAGGAATAAACTACATAATGTTTTATTGACTTTGAATTTTCTCAATGTAATGAGAAAGGGAACAACAGCTCTGGAAAGACACTGGACTATAGCAAAAGCTAATGAGCTAAATCAATCTGTCTACTTCAAAACTGTGTTGACCTCAGAATAAAAATATCACATTTACAAAAGGTAGAGTGAGTAGGTTTTGGTCTTTCAATGGTTATGGATAATTGTCACTATATGGTAAGATAGCTGGGCAGAGAAAGAGAAGGAAGGAGTTCAATTTCCCCTGCCACTTACCTTGTATACTGCAGGCAGAGAAGCTTGCAGTCAAAGGATTTGTGGAAACAGGCCTGAGGAGTTGAGAACTGGCTGTGATTTGCTTCTCTCTCTCTAATATTTCAGCTTTCCCCCAATATCTGACTCCAGGTTTTTATTATAATACCAAGTAGAATTTGTGCAATAGGGTTTGTCCGTGTAATAGCTGTCCTGGAAATTAATTTGTAGACCAGTAATAGTATGCTTCTGGCCCAGAGTAGCCCCACGATCTGGACCAGCAATATCAAAGTCCTAAAGAAACACACAGGAGCTTACATTAATTTCATGCTGATCAGCCTGTGGCTCAGGCATATAACTTGCTAACTCTTAACTCTTAAAATAACCCATGATTAGCCAAGTGTCTTAGTATCTTTTCTTAGAGCAGCATTATGGCCTACTTTCCTCTGTGTCTGCTGGTGTCTCTGCTTGACTCTTCTTCTTCCCAATGTTTTCTTAGTTTGGTAGTCCTGGTAGTCCCGCTCACACTTCCTGTCTGCCCTCTGGCCAATCAGTGTTTTATTAAACCAGTAGGAGGAACAAATACTTACCAGAACATAATCTCATAGCATAGACCAGACTGTGTAGCTGGAAGGTTTCTTATGGTGTGGAATGGCCTTTCTGAATGCTATAAATAAGTATTGCTCCCATTGGTGAATAAAAAAAAAGCTGCTATGGCCTGTGGCAAGACAGGACATAGGCAGGTTGGAAATCCAAGAGAGATACAGGAAAGAGAAAGGCAGGGTCAGAGCAGATGCTGCAAGCCATTGACCAGGAAGCAAGAACAATGGAACCGCTAATGTCTCAAAGCTATGTGACAAGACAGATTAATAGAAATGGGTTGAATTAAGTTGGAAATGCTAGTTAATAATAAGCCTGAGCCATAAGCCAACAGTTTGTAATTAATATGAGCGTCTGAGTAATTATTTTATAAGTAGCTGTGGAACCATGGTGGAGGCAGAGTGAGAAAGACATCCAGACTGCAGGGTTAGGAAGGACTGAGAAACTTCCTGCTATAAAACTGTACTGAAACTCAAAGAAATATGCCTGTCTCTGCCTCCTCAGTTCTGGGATTAAAAGCAAATACCACCAAGCCTGGCTGATTTGTTCTATGGTTTTTTTGAAACTGAGGCAGAGTGAATCTGAAGGAGAGCCTATCTTGGTCTTCATGGTCTATGAGCACAATCTTTCCCTTGCTCCTTTCCTTGAATTAAACTTTCTGTCAAATCTCCTCTCCAGGTAATTCAGTGCACCTTGTCTCCCTCAATGTGGATGGAGGAAATTTTTGCTGGCTACACTATTAAAACATTCCCCTCACACATATACTCTCTATTTCTCATATCTCCCCATGTCAATATGTTAACTCTGCCACAACTTTTCCCAAATGAAGTCATCAAGCCTTCAAGATTAAGATAAACATTTTACAAAGACACAGTAAATAAAGATGTCAAAGAAGTAACATACTTCCTCATTGTGTTTCCCCCCTCTTTGTGTCATCCATAAACCAGCCTGACCGGTTATTGTTCACCCTAACTATTTATTTCTAGTACCCATATTCAGACTTCTTCTTTGTCATTTTAAACTGTGTGAAGTGGCATCTGAAATACTTACTTTATCACAAACTAAGTTTTTTTTTTTTTTACAGTTAAAAGTATCCATCTGCTTCCTTATATTTCCTAGTATATCTATACTAAATCTCATATAACAAAATAGTTTTTGCAGTTGCATGGAACATGGTATGTACACTCCCATAGAATAGTTAAGATACTATATTGGTTTGAGCACAATTAAGCATACATAGACATTATATTATTTCTGTATTTTATTCCCAGATATTAAGGAATAATGCAAAATATCTGTAATATTAAGGAGGCACCTAGATCATGTGATTGTAGGCAACAAATACAATCCAACTCCTCCATCAAATATAAGGGGGCCAAAACTCACCAATAAGACAATGTTGGTGACAGGAGCAGTGTGTTACAGGGATTTCAAATGACTTTCATTCCCACCTCTTTATCTACAGTAGATTACCATAAGAGTGTTCAAATTCTCAAAGTATTAATAGAAAAATCTGATAAATTACCCTTTCTGGTGATGACTTTTCTTCTGGAGAAAAATGTCAATCATAAGAAGATTCTCTGAAAGCATCTCAGTGAAATTTTTAGTTCAAAGCAGAATCCTTGAAATCATTTCCAGGCTTTATATCTTCACAAAGTCTACCACATAAGCCTTGATCAGTCTGAAAATAAAGTGTGACCACTCAGTACAGCTTTTCAAAGGGCTCGATTGCATGAGTGGATTTAGCTTTTGTTGGCTGTTTAATTAATTCACCCCATGAGGTATCTTGTTTTTCTGTAATAACTGTACACAAAGCACAGGGATGAAATTATCTTTATTTTCCATAGAATAACTAAATACCACAGATTTCATCCCATTAAGCATTGCATGAAGAAAGTCAACAACATCACTTTAAATTTTAACATGTAAATATGACAGTGTCCACTGAAAAAAGTTACAAGGTCAGAGTGTGAATGGAGATATATTTTATTTATTAAAAAAAAAAGTTATATTGGCTGAGAGCCTGAAATTTAGATGTGCATGATAGCCATTTTGAAATGATTTCAGAAAACACTTTTGAAGATGACCTAAGGGTTATCTTTACATCTAACCCCCTGTGAACCTGTAATTGTACTTGCTTACCATTGAGTAGATTGTGTTGTCTGTATTCAGACATATGAATGTTTCCCACAGACGTTGTCAGCAATATTTGTGCCAGGATTAGAGCATGAATCACAGTGATCTGCATTAAATTACTTGGGTATGTACTTGACTCCAGGTTTAAGAGACCAAAGATGACCAAGATGCTCGGGTTACAATCTTACTGCTCTAGGCTTTTATTGGTAGTAGCCAACATCTTTGAAGCCAGCATAATCCTTGTTCTTTATTTAGCTAGCAACAGTCATATAGTTATTATTCTTCCCATGCCTTGGGTATCAGGACCTATGTTCCTTATGGCAATTAGTGGCCCTTCTGTGCAAATATCTTTGGCCCATAAGGAACTCTCTAGAGCTGGCCCTTATCTTCAGCTCTTCATGGCCTTTGTTTTGTGCATATGTTCACTGTCTTCTACTGTCTCCTGTGCCTCTTCACTCCCATATTATCTGTCCCTGGTCATTATCTGAAACTCTTCAGCCACCTCCCCAGTCTTTTCAGCTTCTGCTACTGCTACTACTTGGCAGCACTGGAGGCTCTTCTCCATGGTAACCGGATCTTCCTATTCTCCCCAGGATGAATGTCAGAAGCAGACAAGAAGAGACCATTCACAATTCTTTTATTGGTTCTATTGTTACAATACCAGGGGGACTGGGAATATGAGGACATCTCCTGGATGACTTTATTACACAATTTGAAAAGGTACATGTCATGAGTATGGTATAGAAATATGGCATTGTAATCTGTAACAATCACAGAACCATTTCCAAATCCACCAACCAGAGGCCTTGAATACGGATTGGTCACTGACCTCACATTATATAAATCCTAAGTCTTCTGTTGAGCTAAGGGAAGCCTACCCACCTCCAGCTCCACTCAACATAAATAAGCATAGCTGTAAGGTGAGGAGGGTCATCTGGAGTAACCTTGTCTAAGAGTGATATCTTTTAAGGCAGATCCATGTTATTTTAAGGAGACATAAATGGAGCAAGGCCTTCTAAGACAGAAGTCGGAATCAGCTGTAGCAATCCTGGAAACTAGAGTAAAATGTCTTCAGAATGATGGTGGAGGGTTTAAATCATACAGGTTGCCTTGAAAGGACAGCTGGTGGTCTAGAGGCTGCTGTGCAGGCCATGCCCTACTTAAGAAGGGTGAGCAAGAAAATATCTAATGACTTCTGCTCAAGAGATTGAACTGGTGATTTATTCTAACACTTCAAATTATTAAAAGGAAATAAACAAAAGCTTATATTCATAGAACTGACATAAAAGTACATTTCTTAGCACTTTTTGGAGCTTTATTCCTTTACTTTGTATTCATTGTGAAGCTTTGCTTAATCCTCCGTCAAACACTGCAAAAAATAACTGGGACTATGTCCTATTAGAATGTTTAAAATAATAAGCACTAGCAGATGAAGGGTATGTTGGACCTCCTTCTAACATCATGGACAATTTTTCATGAATGCATTTTACTGAGCAAGATAAGGTCAGTCACCATTTCATCCAGGGTGAGCTCCTCAGCATACTGACAGTTGATGTTTGTTGTGGATGGAAAGTTGATTTCTGATAAAAATGTGACTTCTAATGGGTCCACTATGCTACAGTGGATGGCCTCACATTCATGAGTATAGAGTCAACACAAATTATACTCTGTGTGTGTGTGTGTGTGTGTGTAAAACATGAATTTGGAGGAAGATTAGAGGTGGAGTTAGGAAAACAAGTGAGAGGGTGAATGTAATCAAATGCATTGCATTTGCATATGAAGCTATCAAGGAATTGATAGAAATATTGGGTTTGATAGAAATGCTAACATAAATATTATCTAGTAACTTTAAATAGCATCACTTTGAAAGTTTAAGTCCAGCTGAAAATGGAGCATATGAAAACAATGAATCAGTGATAAGATCTGTCTTCAATGCTCCACTTTTAAATCAGAGATTCTTAACCTGTAGGTTGAGATTCCTGTGGGAGTCGGACAAGAATCACATATCAGATATTGACATTACAATTCATAACAATAGCCAAACTACAGTAATAATTTTATGGTTTGGCATCACCACAATATAAGGAACTGTATTAAAGTACCACAGCATTAGGAAGGTTGAGAAGCACTGCTTTAAATGAATCATTTGAGTTATAGTTATTGAAAGATAAACATTAAGGAGGTAAGAAGTAGGTTATTAGAGGAAATGCTTTCTCTTCTTAGTTCCTAGATTTCAGAGAATATATAAATACAGTTCATGAACCAGGAAGCTTTGGAGTGACAGCTAGAGTGATAAATAACTCAAATATGACAATTTTAAGTCAGGTGAGGATTTCAAAAGAATACATAAGTCAATTCTTGTCTTACTCATTCCAGCCATTGTTTTCCTTCATCAAGAAAGTGCTCAGCGCAGTCCCCAGAAAAATCTTCCAGAGAATACAGGAGAGAAGGAGTGAAGTTCTCAGGGCACATGGAAGAACTAAGGCTGGTTCAACAACAAACATCAGTCATAAAGCACAGAATGGAATGCCTTTGGCCATGTGTCTGTGTCCCCCTCCCCTATTCACTTATGTCCCATAATCTGCACATGCAATTGCCTTACCGTAGGTCACACAGATAAAAAAGGTAAATGTATGTGGTAGAATTTGTTAGTGGAAAGTATCATTACCCAGGAACTTTGGGCCCAAAGAAAGATCTTGGTGTACCCTCTGCAAAGTACATGTACCCCCAAGATATATTGAATGCAAAAAATACTGTTATTTTCTCAGTCAAAGCCAAGAACTCACACTCAGTTCTTTTCTTTCTCTGGCACAGTACAATTTAATCTGTCAAGTTCTTTTACTTTTACATTCAAAATGCATTTCAAACTTGTCTGCTTTTCTGAGTCTTCACTGCATAAATCCGAAGATTCTCATTCCTTACCTGGATTGTCACACCAGCCTCCTAATAACTTCTTTGCTTCTTTTATATAGCAACCAGGATAAATCTTTTAATAAGAAAACCAAAATCTAATCATAGTATTGTTTTCTTATAAACTTGCAATGCCTTCCCTCTGTGCTTAGAATAAAGTACACACACACAACCCAACTTCTCAAACTCCAACCTCTGCATCTCAGATGTCACAGCCTCTGGTCCTGCTACTTCTATCTACTTTCTGATCCCAGGTCCATTCTAACTTTGGATCTAACTTATCTCTGCTGAGGGATCTGTTTCGGAAATAACACACAGCTTGAAATCACAGTTCAGTATCATCACAACCACAGTAAATCCTTCTCTCTATAAAGTAACCTGTGTTAGGGCTTTTTAAAATTTTATTCGAAAATTTTATATATAAAAAATATATATATTTATATATCCCAAGGTGGCCTCAGGCTTTCCATGTAGCCCAACATGACCTCAACCTTGTAATGCTCCTGCCTCGGTCTCCTCAGTTCTAAGACTTCATCTGGCTACTGTGTTCCTGACTTACCATATACTCTTCTTAATTCATGTAAACTCTAAAAGAGGACAGTTGATATCCTGGTTCCCAGAACAGTGCAGCACATAGTAAGGAGGTTGTTTTCTTCACTTGTCTTTTATCAAGGTGAAGAAAATCTAGGGGAAGGGACAATTTTTTTAAATGTGCATGTTCAAATACAGAATGACTCTTTTTATTCAACCCAAAATAAAAAGTGAGTACTGATCATTACTGCTGTCTGAGATGCAGTAATCTGCAAATCACTCAGAGGCAGAGTTAAATGGAGATGCATTTTGATTCTCAGTCATTATTATTTATACTAATAAGTATTTTCTATTGAAGACAATACATAATAATAGCTTTATTGCCACTTTATAGTTACATTACATACTACATGGTAACATAAAGTGTGTTGAGATTAAAGCATCCCACACTCAGTAACTGCTGTCACCCTGCCAAACTGCTTCCTGTTGGTTTACGTCTGTCTGAACCATCAAAAGAGCTTCTGGTTTTAAAAGAGCCCTTTAAAAAGAGAAAAATATTTAAACAAGCATCCACTGAAATTTGTACACGATCTAATAAAAATACATCACAAATAGATTGGTGGCCCTAACCTACTTTAGAATTTGGGAATTTCTGAGAGGACTGATAACTGAGGTTGATGGGGTGCGTGATGTAAAATCACCAAACAATATAAATTAGAGAATTTCTCAAATTGATTTTGAAGTATGGATTTGCCTCTCATGAGTCAACTGTATTGAAAGGCTCCACTATTATAAGACTCCAATCAAGGTGATGAGTCAAAATAGTTTTCTTCTTTTGTTTTTGAGCATGGAGCTTTCTATTGACCTAAGATGTGTCCTTTGTTCTCTAGATAAACAATTGCTCACTTGAAAAGAAGCTTTGGTACCTAATACCACAATTCAAATGTGGGATAATAAATTCTAGCTAAGATCATTCAAAAATAACATGGTGGTCATGATTAAAATGCCCCTTGAGTTGCTGGACTCTGAACTACTGCTGAGGAACTCCAATCAGGGTGTCTTTAATCTTACTTTATAAAGTAAATACAGAAAGAAGTTGTCCTCTCTGACCAGAAATAACTGCTTGTTTTAAATACCAAGCATCATCCTTATCCAGAATCAGCTTTGGGCTAAATTCTCACTCAAAAATCTGGTAGCAGTAACAGTTCTCTGGAGGCTCTTGTTCACTGGTACAGCGTTACCTCACCACAGCTTCGGAAACAACAGAGAGAATAGGAAGCAATGGGAGAGACCATGAAAGGATAATGCTGAACTGGAAAAATATTCAGAAAACCTTATTTCCAACCCTATATAACTACAGAAGGCTTCAGATTCCAAAATGTAAAATAAAAGTAGAGTTCTCTTGGGTCCCATTAAACTCTGAAATGGAGAGAAAGGCTGCAGGAGGGAGGAAGGGATGAGAGAGAAAGGAGAGAGAGAGATTGCTTTAATGTCTTTCTTGGCCAGCAGTTGATTAAGAGAGTCTATCTACATTGAATTATCAAGAGAAGGACATGGCATCATAAATCATAACCTGGGATAGAGAAATGGATCAATGCTGAGCAAGCATGAAGACCTGAATTTTGAAATGCAGTTGTCCCAAAATGCAGTTGTCATGGCTGATCCTGAGTGCACACTGGCCAAAAGTTAGTTTGGTTTTATTTATTTATTTATTTGGTTTTTGTTTGCTTGCTTGTTTCTTTGTTTTAAGGCCAATGAAAAAAACAGTTTGGCATCTCTGCCCCTGAACGACAAAACTAACCAACCTCTGAGCACCTTTGGAGAAACTCTGCCCCTAAGATTCTCTATATAAACCCCTCTGCCTGTTCAGTTGTGGGCTGTTCTTTTCCCACCCTGGAAGATGCAGCCACTGTCCTGAACTCTTCCTCAAATAAATCTTTTTCTCAAAAGAGTCTTGGGTGAAGATATTCATTCACCAGTGCAGAGAAAAAGAGATGTTCCTTAGGGGACTGAGCAGAAAAAAATCTTACATTTGTTCCCTTGGAGGGTCTGAGCAAGGCTTAGCAGAAAGAAGAACTTTGTTGCGACATCCCTTGGGGGCTGGGCAAGGTAGAGCAGGAAAAAAATTTCCCCAGAGCCAGAGGATATTGCTGTGTTTCTGAAGGGGCTTCCCCTTTAGCAGAGTAAAGACGCAAAAGAAGCCTCATCTTGGGCCAAAGAGAAGTAGAACTCAGGTGGGGCAAAGCTCAGCTACAGGGGCTCTCCAGGAGAGGAACAGAATTGCTATGTTCTACCAAGAAACCATCCCCTGCTTCACCCCAACTCCAGGTATAGCCTGACTTCCTGAACAGTCAGGTTACCTTTCCCCCAGAGCTGAGCTGTCCCATTGCAGCTCCAGCTGTCAGAGCTGTCCTATCAGCTCCAGGTATAGCCTAACTTCCCAGTCAGAATGCCTCTCACCCATGCCCCCACCCCAGCCAAGAATTGTAATATTCACTTACATTAGTTATTAAATACATATTAGTGTATTCATTAAATATACTCAATAAATTTGACCATCTTTAAGAATAAGTTAGGATAGTGGGAAAATAGACTCAGAGGACTCAAAGCTATTATGCTTTTTCTTTTTTTGTTCTCTCTTCTATCTCTTCCTAACAGTTGACCATGGCTGTCCAGGAACCACTACAGCTCAGAAGCAGGGATGCTAAAGTTCCTTCTGTTCACGAGATGACCACACTCTGTGATTTTTCCCAGTGCTAATAACACAATGTCTTCACACATTTTACTGTCCTGAAAACAAAGCTGCTGTTGACTAAGACCTGGAGGCACCATCTTGATGAAGATGTGTCTGATAGCAATTTCCTTTCTCTCCATTTTTCAAATCCAGAATCTCTAGTCTTGATTTTGTTTGTCTGGCTAACATTGTCAAGTGTGGGACGATTGTTTAAATTCTAAAAACATTGATAAAATCTAGCAATTATTTAAATGCTTCAGTCTTCCTCCATCTTTGGTGTTGGTCAGTATAATTTCCCTAGCCCTAGAGGTACTAAAGATGATAAAACAAGATAAAAAGACAATGTTCACTTTTGCCTTTCTTCATGGCCTTAGAGGGAGCCACTAGCACTCTACAATCATCTATAAATATTAGTGTCTCAATGATGCTTAATAAATGACACCCTCAGAGGAGCATTGTAAGACACTTAATTGAGTGTCTGTGGTTTTCTTCAGCAATGCAACTAAAGACTGAAGTTCTCTACAACTTGATGGAGAGCTGAACAACAATAGGGATTTCTGAGGAGATGTAAAATTGGCAAAGTAGCAAAGTAAATAACATATGCTTTAGATTTTTTTTTAAGTATGCTCCTCTCTGGATGACATGAAGCCATGTCTTCCTGTTAATCTGTTCACAACCTGATAGGTCTGTTTGCTTGAATGTCCCAGAAACATTTTAGAAGTTCCTAGCTTATGCACTGTATAGGACTACGACTATCCTTTTTATCTCTATACTAAACACTACTGATGTCATAAAAAGTAGCTCAGCTACTTGATCTGGAAATATCCTTTTATTAAAGTTAAGACCTTAAGCCAACCAGCTCACTTATGAACACTTGACAGTGCCTTATCCAGACTTACTTCAAGATCTATGCCTTTCTATTTCTATTGTTCACTACTTTCTCCTCAGCAAAATTTGGCCTAAAATTACTCATTTTGAGCTCTAATATGCTATAGGTTATTTTCTCAATATAAAAGTTTTATTTGTGACCAAAACTGGACAGTGTTTTAAGAAACAACAGTGCTTCATCAATAGGTTTTTCTGGGAGCCTGAATTAATAGCTAACAACCTAAGTTGAATTTGTTTTACTTTAGAAATTTTCTTTCTTAGGTTAACAGATGACAACATAAATAAAATCAATCAGATTATATTAATTAATGAAGAAAGTAAGGTAGCCTAGAATAAGCTTTCTAATAACCTTCCCATGTCAAAAGCCAGCAAGTAGTGGAGCCTAGATTTAACCCTAAACCTACACATTAAATCATTTTCACTAGGAATTCCAAAAATGACCAAAAATGTAGAAAAGTGGCCCCATAATACAACTATTAAAACATGATTCTAAGGTCATGCTCATTACTTTAATTCATGGTTACTCACCACAAATATTGCCAAATAAAACTTCTAAAAAGACCTGTTTGCCTTAGAATTACACAAACACACTACAGCATGCCATGTCTTCTATTTTTGTGTTTGTTTTGCTTTTGCACAACCACCACAGATACCCAAAAGAAACATGATTGCAGAAGCTTCTACTCAATGCCATGGTAGAGGACAGGACCTCAGACTCTTCCTAGCCTTCCTGACTCCAGAAACTACCTATTACAAAGAAGCTTGCTCTATATTTTCCAAGTGAGTCACATGACAGAAACCTTTTGTCACAAGTCTCTAAGCATCTATGGGTAATTTCAATGTGGTCTTCAGTGTGGCATGATGCTGAAGTTTGGATGAATGTCTCCCTAAATTGTCCATGTGTTAAGGGCTTGACCCTCACCCAGCATGACATTACTGGGAGATGTTAGAAAGAGGAACCTAGTGGAACCTCATCACTAACTGGTGTGGGGTCCTCAGAAGGAATTCTCAGATCCTGGTCTCTGTAGCCCTCTTTCCAGGCTACTGCCTGGCTTTGGATGGGAACACTTTCTTCTACCACATGTTGGACTATGGTATGCAGCACTTGCCAGAGGCACAGAGAAATTGACCCATCTGCCCTGGGATTAGAACTTCTAGAACTTTAAGCCCAAATAAACCTTTTCTACTCACTGTGATTGCCTTAAACACTTCAGGAAATATACCAAGTTGGGGGATTCTACACATAGACCTTTCAAGAAAACAAACAGCCAATTTTAAAAATGGAGCATGAAACTAAACAGAGTTTTCAAAAGAGTAGACATAAATTACTGAGAAAATTTTGATAGATAGATAACAGAGAGATAGATAGACAGATAAGAGGATAGAGGTAAAATGTAGTTACCCTATAATGGACCCTAATATTACTATTAGAAACCACAGACAAAAAATAAAAAATCCAGTGCCGCAAACAATATTTTGAAATTTGGCTAATGAGTTCCCATTAACGCTAAACATTACAGGTTACTGTCAATGCTATCGGTTAGCCCCAAGCACTTGAAAGTAAGATCCTATTGCTGAATACACCATATATTTGGGTCATAAAACTTGAAGATATGAAGCTGATCATGGCCAGGAAGTATTCATACAGTCTGATTTTCATAGTACTGAAAGATGCTGGAAAAGAAAAACCAACATCATCATTACCCAGCTATGAACACTCAGCTACAGTACCAGCCAGCCTAGCAAGCAACGCCCACTGGTGAAATAGTGCCTCAAACATCATGAGAGTAACCAATCACTTCCTTATTGAACTTAACTCTCACTTCAGAAGATGAAAACTGTGGATAGAACCTTCTACTATTAATGCACTAAATGGACTCCTAATGACCTATTATTTACCCTTAGAGTAATACATCTCACAATTCTTACCAGAGAAGATTTTATTTTCAGTAGATGGTGATTAACACTGAGATCTGCAGCAATCCAAGGTTCAGAAAATAGGAGATTGAAGAACGCTTATCTCTGAATGGGATGTTTAATTGACAGGTCTTCTCAAGGATCAGGGATCGTTATAGAAAAGGGGGCAGAAAGAGTGATGGCAAATGACTGCAAGGAAACACTGTCCTCTAGATACAGCATACGAATTCTCAGCTGTCTAACAGCATGCAAAAGCTGCATGAAAACGCAAACCAAACCAATTCCCAGAATGGACAAATAAGGTGGGAATTAAGTCTAACCCCTGGCTGAGAAACGTTTGGCAATTGATAACTTCTAGAAGAGAGAGGGGAGTCAGTTTTCTTTTAGAGTATTACTACTAGTGGATAAACCATGCTCCAGCAAAAGATCTCACATCCATGAGTATGTGAGCAGCACAAATGGAATTTGATGGAAGAACAAAAAAGTAAATATGCAAAGTTAGGAGTGTAAGGAAGAGGAGGAGACCTGAGAGGAGCTTGGGGGAAGGGTGAACATTCTCAAAACATATTTCACAAAGAACCAATGAAAACAAAAGATAAATAAGTTAATAAATAATGAGCAAGGGCAAAGTGCTGTGCATAAGTGAAAGTATTCCTGTAGTTTCTGAAGGGTGAGAAAATAGAATTACAGTGACCCAAGCCCAGATTCCTCAACATTATCCAAGGTCTCTCAGGGCAGGTAACACTGGACATTTAAACTAATGAGTTCAAAGAACTGAATGATTATCTCTAAGTACAGAAGAAGGGAAAATGAACATGTTAGTATGTATTGGCACCTATAGTCCTGGAATGACAACAGTTTCCTGATGTATGTTCTTGCATTTGTTACTATAGGGTTCAGAAAGCATCCTGATGCTCATGATCTTTGTAGAGTTTGGTAAATTATATGTTTCTCCTTACATTAGTTTTCCCATATAAAAGTGAGGTAATAAAAGCTCTAGTCTAAAGGGTAGTCAACTCAATGCTAACCTATAGGAAATACTCCTTAAAGGTGGTCATTACTAATACTGAATTGAGTTTAGCACAGACTTGGGCAAGTCATTTCACCCTTCCAAGAGCTTGTTCTCAAGCTTCAAGTCTCTAGTTGCTTAGTCTAGCAAAGAAAACAATGAAAAGAAGTTGGCTTCATTGATTAGATCATAATAGGGTCACAGCCTGTCTCATTATGACTCACTAGTTCAGACAGAAACAAGGTAAATCTCCACCTCCAGGACCTTGCAGTTTCACCCATCTTAAAGCCATCAATAGAGACAAGAGTTCAATGAACAAGTCTCTATCTTAACCAGAAAGGAATGGCCTCTCTCCCTATGCTACTTAACAATGCAAGGCCAAGAATTTCCCTCCGGGAGGTGGTAGTACCCACCTTTAATCCCAGCACTCAGGAGGCAAAAGCAGAGGGATCTCTAAATTTGAGGCCAGCCTGGTCTACAGAGATTTCCAAGGCTACACAAAGAAACCTTGTCTCAAAAAAGCTTTTTTAAAAATTAAGAAATTAAAATTTAATTAATTAAGAAATAATTCTTCTCACCATTAAGTTGTTTATCAGCTCAGAGTCACTGTGGAAAATATCTTTTACAAAGAAAAAAGTGATCTACAATATGAGTGCTCACTGTAGTGAACCTGGGCAAAGCATTTGATATTCAATCTTCCTAGCTGGTGCTCACAGACACCTAATGACGTAGATTAATGTCTTCACAGCAGTTCTTTAGGCAAGAAAATAGATTCTTAAGTCAAGGAACCAGCCTGGAGTCACATGCCATGTGTGTATGTGTGTGTATGTGTGTGTGTGTATGTGTGTGTGTGTGTATGTGTGTGTGTGTATGTGTGTGTGTTTCTGATTCTGAAGAATCCAATTATGAAGCCATTGTTTCTAATCAGTGTGTACAATATATTTAACAACATGGGCCAAATCCACAGCCATGCTGGAATGATCTGTTCTAAGTGACCTACAATATGAAGTTTACAGATCTGTACATAGGTTTTCAGGACCTGAATAGCCAGACTATTCTTTCAAACAAGGATGCACTACTGTGTTCAAGACAAAAACCTATTGTGATTTCTGAGTACTGCCAAATGGATCATTGCTTAAAAGGAAATCTTACCCACATATGACCTGTTCATGAGTCTTTCTGATCTCTAAATCAGAATAATTCCTCAGCACCGCAATCTCTACTTTCTTCTAAACCAATAGTAATCCTACCATTCAGTCTTTCTTTAAACAAGAGACAGTGAGAAAATTCAAGTGTCTCGGGATGTTGAGAGGAGAGATTATGTGATATCCTAACCAGATTGTGAAACTGGGAGCAATGACATCAACCCTGAGATTCTGCAACGGGGGCTTTGCAGGTAACTGAATTACTTGCATATTTGTCTTAGAACTGGAAATGACTTATCTCTCAATAGGTGTTGTTAGTTACAAAATGATCTATTTTACTTTGCATAAATGTATCATATGTCATATATGCATGAAGAAATTGAGAGAAAATTTTACATTTTATTTGAGGGATAAAAAATACAAGTAAGATATTTAAGATTTAAACACAAAAATATTAATGCACAGCAGTGACCTT
Source organism: Sigmodon hispidus (assembly GCA_004025045.1). Lineage (NCBI taxonomy): Eukaryota > Metazoa > Chordata > Mammalia > Rodentia > Cricetidae > Sigmodon > Sigmodon hispidus. Next base: position 97,714 of record PVIH01006106.1, on the reverse strand, counting down.
ACAAGAAGCTATATAGATAATGTTTAGTACTCACGGATTCCAGCCATTCTTTGAGTTGATGCTAGGATATACAGTGTCCACCTACAACTGTTAATCTAGATTAGTCTGAGCACATGAGAATGCTTTCTATGTGACACATTAGATTTCGTTTAATCTCCTTCACAGCTCTAGGAGGGAGGTAAAGAAGGTAAGACAATAAGGCAAAGTCTGATGATGGCTTGGGAATGGCGGAATCCAGGCTTGAACCCAGATATGTGAACTCAGACCCTGAACTCTTTGTCACTACACTCTGACTCACTGATACTCTCGATATGTGAACTCAGACCCTGAACTCTTTGTCACTACACTCTGACTCACTGATACTCTCAACATGTCAGCTCCAAGCCCAGGGCAACTTGTAACCATGAAGAATTGTCCCTGAAGGAAGTCATACCCTCTGTTTCCTTTCAGAAGAGATGATAAAAGCTCTCAAGACTGAGAATGATTGGAGAACACCAAGGAACTGGTCTAGCCAGGGTTTGACTGCATGGCAGAGCCTCAGAGAGATGCCCCATCAAGAGAGTGCAAAGTCAGACCGCTTATGATACTGTTGTATGCACAGTCCACTGGCCTGCAGAGTCTCAGCTACATGTGAACAGAGTTAGCCCTGCAGAGAACGCTCTTCTGTTCTGTGACTAATGGTAACAGGTGAAGTGTCATAGGCTTCTGCAACTGAGAAAAACATTCTCCATTCCATTGTCCCTGCTAATCTCAATTTTTACTCCTCCCATATGATCTTTAAATACCTATAAGTATTTTATTTCTGAGAAACTTCTAGAATTACATATTGTTTCTGTATTTTTGAACTGAGACAAGCTGTTTATAATCACTCAGCTCATAAAAGCCAGTCAAACAAGACCTAGTGGCTGTCGTCTACTCCCCTATACTCTGACTCAGACATAGCCTCACTGAGATCTTTGGTAGGATGAACTGACCCCTGTATGACTGATATCCCTTTCCTAGAATGGTGGCCCTGGTTTTCAAACAAGCTTGTACAAAGAAGGCTGCATGTTTTGAAAAGAGGTGAATCCCTATGCCTACTAAGTATATACCAGAGAATGAACACATGAGCTGGTATGATACATGGTACATTCACAATAAGTTGGGAGGTCATGATAACTTGGAAGGTCACTGCTAACGCAGAAGGTCACTGCCAAGCTACACATTTATATGTATGTATGTATGTATATGGCACATATATATGTATATATTACATATTTGTGTATATATGGTACAGAAATCAAAAAATTAATTCAAAGGCAAAAATATTATTATATTACCACCTAACTTTTGGAAAAACCATGTTTGGACATTATTTTCAGCACAGTTTTTACTGAACATCAAGTATGAATCAAGAAGCATGTGAGCTTCTTAGAGTATACACATAAGTCATAGTCATAAATGAAAGGTTGGTAACACAGCACCAACTGAAGTAAAAAACATCTATGACATCTTAATTCAAGTGAAGCAAATCTGTCTACTTTTCTCTCTGAGGGAAAATCTATTTTGAAGGTAACTTAGAAAGCTTGTCAAGAAATATATTGGTTACTCTCTTGGTCTTAGAGGTTTTTTTTTTTTTTTTTAGTTGGTTGGTTGGTTGGTTGTTTGGTTGGTTGGTTGGTTGGTTTGTTGGTTGGTTGGTTGGTTGGTTGACTAGCTGGTTGGCTGGCTGGTTGGCTGATTGGTTGGTTGGTTGTTTGGTTGGTTGTTTGGTTGTTTGGTTGTTTGGTTGGTTGGTTGGCTGGCTAGCTGGTTGGTTGGTTGGTTTGTTGGCTCATTGGTTGGTTGGTTGACTCATTGGTTGGTTGGTTGGTTATTTGGTTGGTTGATTGATTCATTGGTTGGTTAGTTAGTTGATTGGTTGGTTGGTTAGGTTTTTTTGAGACCGGGTTTCTCTGTATAGCTTTGGAGCTTGTCCTAGAACTCACTCTGTACACCAGGCTGGTCTCAGACTCACAAAGTTCTGCCTGCCTCTGCTTCCTCAGTGCTGGGATTAAAAGCATGCACCACTACCACCCAGTTTGGGCTTAGATTTTTTTTAAAAAATGGGGTGTGATTGTTTAAAAGAACTTCTAGAAAGTTCTTAGTGGTGAAAGAAGAAAAGAAACAAAATCTCCATGACACAGGCTAAAGACATTCTGGGGTTAAGTGTCCATTTGCAGACAAATGTTCCTAGTACTCAACCATGACCAAGGTATAACCAGCTAGTTCAGAAAGAACTGGAGCTGGGAATCATTAGCACATTGGAGCAATAAAGGTTCTGATTTCCATTCCACTTGCCTACCATTTCCTAGTTTAGGAGGATTCTGATTTAATCGTGTGTCCCTCTGAGTGAAAAAGTAGATTCTAAGTCCTGAAGGAAAATCGGGGCTGATCTACATCTACATGACAATTCACTCCCACTGATTGACTTGGGATGAACTACAAATATTCCCCAGCCTCTTAGACAATAGTAGGTACCTACTGTAGGGTACAAGGAAAATCTTTCTTCTCTGATAACGTAACAGGTTATGGTGAAGATGTATTCTGCTTACCATGAAGGCATGGTACTTGGAGCCACCTTACCATCTCAGAACCATGAAAAGGTCATGGTCTGAACCAGCAAGATGGCTCAGCAGGAAAATGGGAGCAAAGGCAACTCAAACTGTTGGCTTGAGTTTAATGTCTAGAAGCCACATGGGGGAAAAAAATACAATCTCCACAGTTTGGCTTCTGACCTCGAGTGTGGTATAGAAAGGCCTCTACATACATATAAATAAATACATGTCTAAAAAGGAAAGCATTAAATAACATTGTCAATGTGACAGGCTTAAACAAAGCTTGACAACATGATCAAGTTTCTGAAGAACTTTTGCAACCAACCACCTCAGGGCTTCCTGTTATGTGAGACTATAACAAGTAATTGCTTATGCAAATAAGAAAACTACCTTTGCTGAAACTCAAAGAAAATAAAGAACAGTGACAGGAATTTGAACCCCAGATATATCAGATATTAAAGCCACTGACTGAGTTCTTTATACCAGAATTAAAGAATTGAAAAACTAAGATGGTAAAGAATGGATATTCAACACTCTGGGGACCTTCTTTGAAGGGAATTCTGGCATACCACGATAGCAATTATTTTTGCTGTGTGTACTGGTGAGTCCTACCCAGCCTCAGATTTTTTCAGGAGCTTCTGCTTCTATGCCCTAAGTGCAGTCACCTACACAGCAGCCAGGCACATGCTGAACAGTGGAGTTCAACAGCAGAAATATTAAAAATTCTTGCTACCTGGATGAATGATGCTTATTTTTGTTGTGTTAAGTTCTTGTCTTAAGACTTTTCTGGTCAGTAGAAGGAAGGTGACTCAGTGAGTAGAGAACTTGGTACACTGCATGAAAACACAAGTTGGGATTCCCAATGACCAAACACACACATGCAAGTGGCATGTACATGCACATTTTTTTAAATGATGGTATAATATATATATACATAAATATATATATCCAGGCTAGTCAAATTTCTATCTAGAAGAGAATAATACATTTTTATTATTTAACTTTTCATTTTACATACCAACCACAGCTCTCCCTTCTCTCATTCCCCCACACCACCACCTAGCCTCCACCCCACATCCACTCCCCAGAGTCAGCAAAGTCTGGCATACCAAGTTGAGGCAAACGCAAGCCTCTCCTCCTGGCATCAAGACTGAACAAGATATCCCACCATAGGAAATGGGCTCCTAAAAAGGCCAGTTCATGAAACAAGGATAAATTCTGGTCCTACTGTCAGGGGCCTCACAACCAGATGAAGCCAAATAACTGTCACCCACACTTAGTGGGCCTGGTTTCATTTCATGCAGGTTCCCCAGCTGTTATCCCAGAGTTCTTGAGCTCCCACTAGCTCAGGTCAACTATTTCTGTGGGTTTCCACATCAGGATCTTGACACATACACTCCTTGCTCATATAATCCCTCCTCCCTCTATTCAACTGGAAGCCAGAAACTCAGTCCAGTGCTTAGCTGTGGATCTTTGCATCTCTTTCCATCAATTACTGGATGAAGGTTTTATGAGGACAATTAGGGTCATCAATCTGATTACAGGAGAAGGCCACTTCAGTCACCCCCCTCTGCTATTCCTAGGAAGCTTAGCGGGTGTCATCCTTGTGAATTCCTGAGAATTTCCTAGCACTGTGTGTCTCCTTAACCCCAGAATGGCTCCCTTTACCGTGGTATCTCTTTCAGAGAGCAATACATTTCTTATACAAGTCTAAGACCTGTATAATCAGTAGAGCTGGGGATGTGACTCCTTGGTCTAGCATTTTCTTGGCCCCCATGAAGCCATTGGTTGAAATCTAGCATGAGTGAGGGGAGCATTTGAAACTAGAGGGGCAACATTCTCTAAAGATGACCGTGGTTCCAGTAGAAAGGTAGTTGTCACAAGGGGGACGTGAGTCTCTTGCAAAGATTTGGTTTGGGAGTCTCAGGATTTGGGTTTAGTTATTTTTACACAACTGGGTGATGACAGAGGAAGAAAGGCCATCTACCCCTTACAATCAATCATAGTCTGACCGAAAGTCTGGCTCACTCAGAGAATGGTACAAAGACCAGAATCTTGGAGATCTAAAGCTGAAAATACAGAGTCTCAGACCCCAGCTCAGAATGACAGGGTAAAGATTATGAGACAGGCAGACAGGTGACTTCCTGCCCACTGAAGTCTGAGAAGCACCATTGGGGCAAGTGTTCTCTGCCATGGCTGCACTTGGGAGTCTCTGAAGAGCTTTAAGAAATCCCAACATGCAGTTCAAGCCCAGACATCCTAATTGTTTAGATACAGCCAGAGCATTGAGGTTCTTGAAAGTTTTGCAGATGGTTAGAGCACTTTGCCAAGACTGAGAATTGCAGGCTTAGTGGCTGGAGCTCCCTGCTTCTCTTTGCTTCTTGCTGGCCTTAGGGAGCATATGGAGTCCTCTAGATGCCCTATGGTGAGAATGCTTTATGACAGGTATAGGGTGCTCAGTGCTATACTGAGAAATGAATGCTTTGCATTCTGTAGTGGACCTTTCCTTACAACCACACATGAGCAACACACACACCTTTACATTGTGCCTTGAGTTTTACTATGTACTGAGCTAGACAATCATGTCTCTTATATCTAAAACCTCCACATACTCTATAAAGAAGAAGATGTTTCACTCCTCTTCACAGACTTGGAAACTGAGAGTAAAAAATGTTAAAGACATTTTTCCAAGACACCGCATCTGATGGACTGTATTGCCAGGATTTACAGGCAGATTTCTTGTTGTCTCCAAAACTAGGACAGCTTCCCTTTCCCTAATTATGCTAATATAAACACAAATCATGCTTCATAGTCGTCACTTAGTTTATTGCTTCAGTGAATATGTGAGAGCAGTTCTCTCATTAGGCAGAAACACTTAATGTAATCACTCACTACTGATTTTATACATTACAAAGCTTATTTAGTTTTTCTTGAAGAAAATAAAGTCTAAGGTCTCATTTTAGCCCTCAGATGGCTGAATTTTAAGACAAACAACTTCAGTTACTTTGTCTCCCAGTTATGCTGGCCTCTCCTCACACTGAGATCTTTACAAATTTAAATTCAATTAAAATGAGATGGAAGGGTTAATGGTCCAAATAGAAATGTTCTGATTGTTGCCTTCTGAGTGGGTTTAGTTCTAATTCCCTGAGGGAAAAGAAATAATCAAAACATTATTCTTCTATATAAATTTACTGGGCCCTGCATGGTAATTCCTCTCAGGAAGGATGCCTAGTAACAAACTATGCAGCCCAGTCCTTCGGCCACTAGAGAATAGCATCCACTTCACCTGTGGTGGGGCTTCTTATTGAATGCTTATCACATTATGTGCCACCATGTGTACTCCTGGTACTGAAATACGTTACTTCCATACCACCCAGTTCCCAGGCCAAAGAACTGAATCTGCCTAAATTGAGTCCCACAACTAAGAAAAAGGAGGAGAAACAATGAGCAGATCAGCCTCAGAACACAGTAGGGGAACACAGCTCCCCAAGCCATGAAAAGACATTCCTTGAAGGCTCCAGTAGGTGGCTGTTTCACACAAAATACTTTGTTCCAAGAACAAGACCATTCATTCATCCCTCATGGTAACTCTAAAAGGACCAATCTACTGAGTTCATTTTAGTAATGAGGAAGCTGAGTCTGGTTAAACTGCTTGCCTAAATTTACTGTTAGTAACTGGTGAGTTGGCCTCAGCCAAGTCTAGCCCAACACTGTCACCTACAGGTATAATAAAATATCACTGTTTACAGGGATATCATTCAAGTGAAAATGTTCTACACAGACCTGACCAAAATCAAGTTCTCCTTGTTCCCCTTCACAACACAGCATTGATTTTCATTTAAGGAAATAGCTGTGCTTGGTGACCATGAAGCCAGAGGGTTTTGACTCGTTCTAACTCAGGGAGGTCAGTCGGCACATCTCATACCTTGTCCAATAATCGTCAAGTGACTCTGCTTAATGTTAGTCAAGATTTGCAAATATCATTGCGTATTATGAGAAAAAATGGTTTCTAACCCAGAAATGTACATGAAAGTAAGTAACTCAAACTACTGCAAGAGAGACATCTTGGTGACGGTAATGTCATAGCTGGGATACAGATGAGGCTAGAATGGAGATAGAGCCAGGGTTTTTTTTTTTTTTTTCTTTCTTTCTCTCTTTCCTTTTTTTTGGTTTTTTTTTTATTATTAATAAAGTCTCATTTTTTATCCATGTATCCCCTTGTTCAAATGCCCTTCCCTCCAGCCCCTAGAAGTCACTCTTCTTCCCATCTCCTTATCTCCTCTCTGGCAAGGACAGGAGGTCAGAAGGTCCCAAGGTGTCTTAGTTCAGCAAGCACTCCAGGCAAATCCACTTTCCTCATCCCTCCATCAAGACTGGCTCAAGTGCTCCTCTGGAGGGAATGGGTAGAGCCAGAGTTTTGACCAAACTTCTCTGATGGTGCTTTTCTTTTGGTTTTCAGTTTTAGGTGCCCTCAAATCTACCTTGTTTTTTTAGCACTCATTAAGATTTATGAAACCAGGGGGCTGGAGAGATGGCTCAGCGGTTAAGAGCACCGTCTGCTCTTCCAGAGGACCCGGGTTTGATTCCCAGCACCCACATGGCAGCTAACAACTGTCTGTAGTTCCAGTTCCAGGCAAACACCAAGGCAAATAATTAAATAAAGTTTTAAAAAAAAAGATTTATGAAACCAGAATCTCTTAGCTTAAGTGTCTACTTTATTGCACTTTAAATTATCTCTGCTGAAGTACTTCTTTTTGCATGCTATAGTAAGTAAGGGTCTCATTGGAGAGATCTTCATGAAGATGATGGGCTAGAGTTGAGCCCAGACTGCTCAGAGACTCTAACTCATTATCAAAATGCCATCATTTGAAATTCATCAGAAGAGAGAAGAGTGAGTAAAAATGCTCATGGTGAGTCAATCACATTTTCGTAATTGCATGAAATCCAGTTTATGTCAAACTCAAGGAAAACGAGCTTCATTTCCTGCATATTTGGTGGAAATGCAGTCATGGGTAGCTGCTAAGACCAGATTATATTGAGAAATAAAACATGACCAAACTGATTGTTCTCACTTTTTGAGAAACCTTTCCCCCCATGAAAATTTTCACAAGAATTCAGAAAATTAACCAGGCATGGTAGTACATGCCTGCAATAATCCCTATATTTGGGAGGATCCAAATTTGACACCAGCCTAAGCTATGTATGAAATTATATCTTTGTATATAAATTTCTTTGTAAATAAGAAAATATAAAGTATAAAATCGTTCAGGAAATCATAAATACTCAGTCTTCTACTGGCCTCACTTATTGAGGATGGCAGACGTTGGCTCCTGATGTTGGGACTGGCATAAGAACCCCTTTCCAACCCAAGTTTCTCCTATATCACAGCATGTTTTCTTTTGTGTCTTATGATCTTTCTGCCAACTCCCAGATGCTGGGCTCAACTCTACTCAAGTCAATAGGAAGTTGCCGAGTATCAAGTGTCCTTACATGGGCTGGAAAGATGACTCTGAGGACAAACACTGTAACCCTCAAATGTGAGAACTAGAGTATGGTGTATATCTTCAACATCAAAATAAATATAAGGCTGGTGTGGTGGCAGGCCTGTAATCCCAGGAGGCAGAGATTTGTGATCCCCTAGCTAGACAGACAAGCAAAATCTGTCTGCTCTGGCTCCAGAGAGAAGACCTGTCCCAGTAGAGAGTAATCGATAAGATATCTGGTGTCAACCTGTGGCTTTCACAGGCAAGAGCACACAGTACATGAGTTCATATACCTGCAAATACATGCTTTTAGTGCACAAGACACATAAATAAGCAAGAAGCCACTTACAAATTTTCTAAAAATGTCCTTACAAGAGAAGGTGAGCCAGTAAGATGGCTCAGCAGGTATGTGTGGCTTCCACCAAGCCTGATGGCCTGTGCTGGAGCTCTGGGACCCACCTGTGGGATAAAAAAAGAGAGAACTGATTTTTTCATGTTGTCCTCAGACCTCTGGGAACATGACACATTCATGTACCCCTAAAAGAAAATTAAAGAAAATACAAGAATATACCAGACAAACAGAAATTGGATTACCATATCTTTTATAAACAGTTTCATTTAATATTGGTTAACATGAGAACTAATTTAATTTTCATATTTAAATATGCATATAGTTATATATTACAATGTAATTAGGGAAGAGGAAGGTTAGCAGTACTTACCAAAATTCTTGTTCTCACCTAACTCAGTCTTGATGAGGGGAAAGTAGATGCTGAACTAAGCCATATTGGGACACTGAGACCTGGGAACCCCTGCCCTTGCTGGGGAGGAGATGGGGAGATGTGGAGAAGAGAGAGTGACTGGAGAGGGTGAGAGAGAGAAGGGACCTTGAACAAGGATATACATGCATAGAAAATGTGACTTTATTCATAATAATAAAAAAGATGCAAAGAAAAACCAATGACAGAAAATGAAAAGCATAGGAGAATGTGAACACAGGGGATTCATGACTGAGTCAATGTGAAGGGTCTACCATGGCCATTCCAAAACAAAATAAGAAAATAGAATAATAATGATAACAATAAAATTGAATTGCCATCCAAAAAAAATAAAAATTCTTGTTCTCCTGTTTACTGTCTAAAGCATACTGGGAACTGAGAAAAGATATTTTTTTAATTTAGTAATGTGAACCTGAAAGGGTAGATTATGTTTAAATCAAGCTAGAAATTTCCCTTGGTATTTATCAGAGGAAAAAAAACTGTTTTGTTCTCTAATTAATTTAACTTTGTTAAGTTGAAAGCAATAGTAGACACGGGTCCAGGCTCTCTGGAAGGATCAGACCTGAGACTGAATACAGCTTGTGCAGGAGTCAAAAGAGCAAGCCAGGACATGGTGGAGGGGGAGAGGTGGAGTGTCCGGTAAGAGTGGAGACAGAGGGACTTCAGGGAAGATTAGGGAACAGGATCTTGCAGGTTGTGATGTTGTCAGGATGGCTTAGTTATGTTAATGGATCCCTTCAGTCTAACCTAAAAGGAGGAAGCTGAAGTTTGGGGGAAATTGTTATCAGGATAGAGGAAGAGATGCTCTGCTCAAACAGGAGGGTAGCAGACTCCGTTTTGTAAACCGCATATGCGCTCTGTAGCTTCAGACACATCTGCAGGCTCTAGCTTCATCACGATTCATCACTGATAAGAGAGTTTCATGAAACTGTTTCGGAGAGGAACATGAAGAGCTGGCAGGACTGCCTGGCCAGCTCATAGATGCCAGGAGCAGCTATCTCTCAGAATATCACATCTTGAAGTGTCTAAACATGCAAAGCAAACCTATTCATTAGGCAAAGAAGGGGTCCCTAAAGCCTAAAAAATGTATTTAGAAATAAATGAGTGGGTAGAGAATTCTTTAAACCAAATTAGCAATTTCCATGGGAAAACTGATAAAGTTTCTCATTTTCTTCAATCAAATTTGGATACATATTTTAGATGTTTCTCAACAGCAGTTTCAAATTAAGATAACCAATTTTTTTTCCTGCTTTTTAAAAAGTTTACAAATATCCCTCAGGCACAATGATAGACACCTGTGATGTCAGCCCTCAGAAAGCAGAGGCTAAATGGGTTCCTGTAAATTCAAAGCTATGAAAGTATGAAAGGAGACTCTGTCTCAACAAACAAACTGTACATTTACTAACATTTTTCAAGTTTATGGGCTGAGTTAGAAATAATCAAATGGGGCTGGAGAGATGGCTCAGAGGTTAAGAGCACTGACAGTTCTTCCAGAGGTCCTGAGTTCAATTCCCAGCAACCACATGGTGGCTCACAACCATCTATAATGACATCTGGTGGGTGCCCTCTTCTATATACTGTATACATGGTGAATGGATAAATCTTTAATAAATAAGTAAATAAAATAATCAAATGTTGGGGTATGTGGGAGCATGTGGCCTGAGTTCTGAATTATGCCATAGCAAATCTGCATGATTTCAAAAGCAGGTACAGAAGCTGAGCATGGTACCCTCACCATAGCATGTGAAAAGTAGAGGCAATACAAAGTCATCCTTGGCCATACAAGCAAAAGGGGGATGAGTTGAGACCAGTCTGAGCCACATGAGATTCCCCGTCTCAAAACAAAACAAAGTACAAGCCTAAATAAATCATTGCTCAGGTAAAAGCAAACAGGTCTGGAAGTGAAGGCCAGAGGTTGGCTCTGCTGGGGCAGCTGTGCAATGAGAGGGAACCTGGTGGCCCAGCTCCCAGTCCACCCTAGTCCCTGCTGGGGTCACCGCACATACATACAGGAAGTGTCTCCCCTGTGATCCTAGGACTCTTCCTCCTTAGAAGAAACACAGGACAGGAGAATAAATGAGATAAAAGACCCACTACCACAGCAGCTCATGGAACAATTAGTATGTCTCTCCTTTATTGGCTCATGTAGTCCCTTCTCTTCAGCTGAAGCCTCTCATTCTCTAAGATGCTTTTCTTGTATTATGAACCAGAAGCTTGTCATAAAGCTTTGAGGGATGGACCATCCCATACCACAGTTGCTACACCAAGAAAGAACCAAGAGGCACCAAATTGCATCATCGAGTTGTGTCTTCTGGAATGGGATCCCAAATAATGTTATGTCCAAAGACACATAGGTGATGAGGAAATTAGCTTATGATTGTGAGACCTACTCCAAAGTCACCAGCCTGATAGAGTATTAGAAAAACCCAGTACCACTAGGACATAATGCCAAGGATGTGGTCTCATCACCAGGTACTTAGATGCCTTGAAGCCTGGGCCTTTATGTGAGGCAGTGTCCACATCTGGAGGAATATGTGATTTAATTGAATAAAGGATGAAGCAGAAGTGGACCTGCTTAACACTGGCCCTAACAACATATGTGAAAATTGGGCTTTCTCTCCCATCAGCTCTGCACTCTTCACAGTTAGAAATTTGTTCTTTCTCAAAGAAAATACCACACTGTCAGATGGAAGAAATTAAAAATCCATTGATTTATAAGCTATAGCTTCTCATAATGTTTCAACCTTCATAGATGCCAAAGAACCCCAGAAAGAAAGCAGCACATTTACCAAATTAACAAAACCATGTGATATCTTGGACCTGCACCTTGGAGCCCATTCCCTCCAGTGGAACACCTGACCCAATCTTAATGCTGGGGTGAGAAAAGTGGATCTGCCTGGAGTGGATGCTGAACTAAGCCACCTTGGGACCTTGGGACCTCCTGTTCTTGCTGGAGAGGAGATAAGGAGGTCGGGAGAAGAGAGAGTGGCTGGGAGGGGCAGGAGGGGAAAGGGAGTTTGAACAAGGAGATACATGGATTAAAAAAATGAGACTTTATTCAAAAATAAATAAAAAATAAAAGGACAAAAAAACCCATGTGGTAAATTGCAAGATGAAATAACCTTGTATGTGTATTTTTAAGACTAAATTGCTTCCCCTACACAACCGGGGGATGTCGGTCATATCTCAATGTCTGCTCAGCATTTCTGCTCTCTTGACTCCCTTTATAAAAGTCAGTGAAGCTGAATATTAATTAACATATGAGAAAGTCATCAAAACTATAGTATGATTTGGCAGTTTTTGACAAATAGTCTGCCATTTATCCCCAAAGTTTATTCTCGGCTTCTTAAAAGGCAATTTTTTATATGCTACCACTACAGTTTTATGATTGTAAGAATCCTTTATTTTGAGATCCATTCATATTGATGCCTGAATGAGTCATCTCGTAGGGCTCTTCCGAATCATATCCACCATATCGTCAGACACCACAGCTTACTCAGCTCTTCAGAAATGTCTGTGTGTTTGAATTGTTTCCATCTGGGTATGTGTATTATGAATAAAGCTGTTATGAATGTTTTCAAGTGCGTAAGCACATTTGCATTTCCCTTTTTACAAGAAGAAAGAAAGTCAGCAGATTGGAATCTGAAATCCTCCTAGTTTGGAAGAATCTTGGACCCTGAAGGCCATAGCACTATGTCTAAGTCCCCTAAAAAGGTCACAGATGGGTGACTGGGTGTGCAGTTTCTTCTGGACTATTCCTATTTATTTATAAGGTAGCTCCCCCTTCAATGTCAACAGTGGTCCTGTGTGAAGGCTGATGGAACCATTGGAAGATTTTATAACTGTATGAACATTGGAAGAGCCTCTTCTGGGTGTCTGTAGCTGGAGAAATCCTGAAATGATACATTATTTTCCTTTCTCCAAACAATCTCTCTCCTACCATCCCCTTTCCTCCTTCCTGTTGCCATAGGCCACTGCCATCTTGGTCCCTAAGTCTTGAGTGTCCCGCCAAGCCTAGACAATCCATGCATAGCAGCTCTTTGTGCCTAGCTGCCTTGTGCCACTCCATGGCTATCAGGAGAGGAAGAGACGCTCGGGTTCACTGACTGTCCTGTTGCAGTGGAGAAAGATGCCCCTCTCAACATCTCTTAGCATCCCCCAAAGCTACGCCCTTTTATTCTCTGATTGTACCTCTAATGACTTCCACTTTCTACATTTCCTGGGACAAAAGAGCACAAAGAATAGGAGCCGAAGGAGAAAGAGACCAGGGAGCTAAGTATCTCAACAAGCTACACCTTTGTCTTTGCATCTGCGAGACCACTTATCAGGGCTTCTCCGAACAGCCACCTCATGAAGACTAGAAGGAAGAGAGGGAGAGGGAGAAGAGGTTGACGGGGGAGCTTATTTGGGAAAGGAGGGATGTTAAATCATTACATTAACTTTTTGGGTGAAGACAGAATGAAGAAGGCTCCTCCAGACCTTCATAAAATCCCCCCAAGACTGATAGGTTCAAATCAAACTTGCTACTTCATCATCTGTGACTTTGGACCTCTGACTGACTCGTTCCAATCTCTTGAAATAGTAACGGTGCATCTGAATATAAAGGAGCCATGGTAGTGAGATGCTACCATTTCTCTTTCTATTGAACTCTCTACATCCTAGGTTTCGTTATATGGCTTCACTCTGTGTTTTTCCTTATGCCCTGGCATCTGATAGCCAGGCTCCTATGTGCAGGCTGAGGAACCAAGCTGATGACCACTTCTCTCTTATTTATCACAGACCAAAATGTGCAGTGAGACCTTTCTGAGGACCAGCCACACTGGTTTTCATAGTGACAATAACAGTCTGCACATACAGAAATGGATGGTGGTTCTCCTTTCTCTACATCTTCACTGGTATAAATGATCATTTGTCTTACTATCTTAGCCAATCTGAGATAAGACAAAAATCTCAAAGTAGCTTTAGTTTGTATTTTCCTGATCACTAACAATGTTAAACATGTCTTTAAGTGTTTCTTGGACAAGTGTGCTTCACCTTTGGAGAACTCTCTGCTGTGTTTTGTTCCCTGTTTTTAACAGGACCATTTGTTTTCTTGGTGTTCAGGGTTTTTGTTAGTTCTTTACAAAGTCTAGCTCTAATTCTCTATCAGACTAAAGATCTTTTCTTGTTCTGTAGGCTGACGACGTTTTGCTTGAGTGATGGCATCCTTTGCTATGCAGAAGCTTTTCAGCCTCATGAGGTTCTATTTTTTATTTGTTGGTCTTAGTGATGTCAATGTCCTGTTCAGAAAGTCCTTTCCCATGCACATGAGCTCAACCTATGTCCTACTTCCTCTTATAAAACAGATCCAAGGTGTCTGATCTTACCATGGGGTCTTTGATCCAGTCATATCCATGATTATCACCCCATAGAAAGTTCAACTCTATTTTCCTTCTTTTACGGGTACCATTCAGTTTGAAAAGTACTAACTGTTGAAGATCCTATCTTGTATCCAGTGTGTACTTCTGGCTTTTTTGTCAAAAGCCAGGTGCCCGTGGGTGTGTGGAATCATTTCTGCATCTCCAATTCAGGTCCAATGACAAACATGCCTGCTGTATGTCTGTCCAGCAGTCTGCTTGTATGTCAATCTCTCTAGCAGTTTTTACCATCCAGGATTGTTTTAGATATGCTGGAATTTTTGTGTTCCCATATGAAGTTGAAGATTAGGTTTTTTTGTTGTATGATATTTTGCTTGCGTTCTGACAAATAATGCTTGCCTGAATTCATGGGGCAAAGGTAGCCACTAGTTGACCATAGGGGCCATGTAGTGGTGGCACACACCTTTAATCCCAGAATTTGGGAGGAAAAAGCAAGATGAGAGTTCAAGGCCACCCTGGGCTATGTGAGATTGAACCAGTCTGACAAACAGCCAAACAGTGGTGGTGCACACCTTTAACCCCTGCACTAGGGAGTTAGAGACAGGAATACAAGGTGGGTGGAGACAGGATTTCTGCCCCTATTTGGTCTGAGGATGCACAGAGGTAAGAATCTCAGAGATGCTGCTCTGCTTCTCTGATCTTTTGACTTTCATCCTGATATATGACTCCTGGATTTTGTTGTTAAGACTAAATAGATTTATGCTTCAGCTTTTGTAGGCAAAACAATTATTTACATAATCCCACTACAGACCATTTTTACAATACTAATCTTACAGATTCACAAATGAGGGAGATCCCTTCCCCTTCTAGTGTCTTCGACCTCTTTCTGCAATGTCTTATAGTTTTTATTACACAAGCCTTTCACCATCAGCAGTGTTAAAAACAGTATAACAGTATTAATTATGTCATCACAACTTCATGTAAATCTTTTATTCCAGGGCCTCAGCTGTGCTATAGGACAGTCAGCTGGACCAAGTTACTGTTTCTTCCAATAGGGTACAGTTCTCAGGCAGTCAGAGAAAAAAACCGAAGTAGCCTGAAAAAGAAAAGGAGAAGGGGGATTGGAGAGATGGCTCAGAGGTTAAGAGCACCAGCAGCTCTTCCAGAGGGCCTGAGTTCCTGGTAACCATAGGGCAGCTCACAACCATCTGTAAGGAGATCTGGTGCCCTCTTCTGGTGGACAGGGATACATGCAGACAGAACATTATATAATAAATAAATAAGTCGAGAGAGAGACAGAGAGAGAGAGAGAGAGACAGAGAGACAGAGAGACAGAGAGACAGAGACAGAGAGACAGAGGAAGGAGGAGGAGGAGGTCCCATAAGGTGCTAAGATGTAAAGCTAACAAGGAGGGCTCAAGGTGAAATGCATGAATCTCACTGTGAAGGGGAAAAAGAATTAACATTGCCAGTGGATGGAGGAGCCTGGGAAAGGGAAGGGGGATGGTAACAGGAGGAATCCAGCTGGGGATGAAGGGGGAAGTGTACTGGGAGAGACAGCTGAAATCTAGGCGCATGTCTGGGAAAAGCTAGAAACCTATAGCAATGGAAACTCCCAGGAATTTATGAGGAAGACCTCACATAAGACTCCTGGCAATGGAGGATATGGAGCCTGAATGAGTCATCTCCTATAACAAGACAGGGAGATCCGGACACCGACCCAGCCACAAACCCTTCCACTTAAAATTTGTCCTGCCTAAAAGATGTGCTGGGGTAAAATGATAAAGAAATTTTGGGAGTGACCAATTAATGGCTGGCTCAGCTAGGGACGCATATCTGAGGGCCAGAACCCAGGGTAGAGATGCTCCAGAGACCTAGAATAGAACCAAACACCACTGGCAAAGAAGTCAATGAAATGATTTCTAATGATATTTATTCTGCCATACTCACAGATTGATGTATAACTCAACTGTCATCCATAGGCTTCATTCAACATCTCAGGTAAACACATGCAAAGACTCCCAGTTAAACATTAGATGGATCTCAGAGCATCTTACTGAAGAGAGGAAGGAAGAACCATAGAAACTAAAGAGATCAAGGACACCACAAGAAAACCCACAGAACCAACTAACCAGGGAGCCTATCTGGGACTGATCTACGCCCCTGAATATTTGTTGTAGTTGTATGACGAGTTCTTTTTGTGAGACTCCTAACAGTGGGAATAGGGGGGCTGTCTCTAACTCTGTTGCCTGCTTTGGGGACCCATTTCTCTTACTGAATTGCCTCACCCAGCCTTAATAGAAGAGTAGACCCTTAGTCTCACTGCAACTTGCTATACGTTGGCTGGCTGACATTGGTGGGAGACCCCACCTGTATCTGAAGAGAAATCATGAAGGAGGAATTGATGGAGGCAGAGGGGAGATGACAGGGGGGAATTGGGAAGAGGGGTGGGAAAATTTGCTTGGGATGTAAAAACAAAAGAATACCCCCCTTCCCCAAAGAGAAAAATCAAGTTTGTCACCAGAGGGCGCTACAGTCTAAGCCCTAAAATGTGGCTTCCTGAAGCTTCCATGAAAACGTTAGTATGTTCCCATGTCAGTTTTGCTGTACTGTACTAACGTACAATAGTTTGTTTCATATGATATAAATTTATATGGTACATGCTTGAATTTCCTTAGGAAAATACTTTTATTTACTATTCTATTTTTAATTAATTACAGATATCAAGTAAATGATGAAATATATAAAATATTATAAAAACTGCTTTTAATTTATTCATTTTTGATTATATGTAAATATGTGTGTCTGATTTTCTGTATGTGCATCACATACAATTCCCCTGGAACTGGAGTTCCAGAAGGTTATGTGAGCCAGCATGCTGCCTCTAGGAATTGAACCTGAGTCCTCTGGGATCAGTCCCCATTCCAAAGTCTAATCCTAGATCAGTGGCGTCACCTGGGAAGGTGTCAGCAACAGGAGCTCTCAGTTTTGCTATGGGCTTTCTGTGTCCGAAACTCTAGACTTGAGGCCCAGTTGTCTGTGTTTTAGCACACCATAGGGACAATGAAGCTGGCCCCAGGCCAGCTGAACCAGGAGAACTTGAAATTCAGGACCCTAATTTCCTTTGTAGGTTACTGGGTGTACAGTCGCTATAAAGGTAGACCTCTCTTTCACAAACCAAATAGGATCTTTAGCAAGAAGTTTCTCTTGAGACAACCAGAGGTCATTAAACAGTCATTTAAACACTTTTTTGATTGCTTAGAGAAGCTTCTTTTCTGTTCAGAAAAAAAAATTCTAAAGTATTACAAGTTACACATTCAAACTCTTTCAGGACAGAATATTGACTAATTTTCTGTGAACAATATTGTGCATTGTAATAGCAAGAGTATAATGAATCATATAAGGGAATCAGTGGGGGAGGGGCAAGTAGAGACTTACAGGAAGGTTGGAGATTCATGAGTATATATGGTACGTGTTTTCCCCTTCTTGTGATCACTGGGGTCCTCTATTTCATCTTGCCCTGGTATATATTAAAAGCTGTAAATTCCAACTCTATAGTTTCCACCTGTAAAATTCCGCTCAGTGTTAGTAGTCAAGAACAATAGAAGGTGGAATTTTTGTTTCTAACAACATGAAAATGAACTGAACTGTAAAATAGTTCATGCTGACTCCAAAGTCAATTAAGAACATTCTGTGTAAGGCAAAGATACATTTAAAATAGGCCAATAGATGTTTATCTTTTGAGTAGAATTCAATCTTGATTGCTGTTTTACTTCCTTTTTATCTATTCTCTGTGTCTTTCACACCATGTACCTCGATCCTCTTCTTTCCCTCGCCCCCCCCCCCATGCTGCAGATGAGGGAGGTAGTATCCTTTATGCTCCTTTGATGCCCTCAGGACTGGCTCACCGGTGCCCCTTACAACAGGGTCAGCTCTACTGTGCTGCCCAGGCCTGTTCTCCCAAGGGCCGCAGCTGGTGAGGAGCTGGATCCTGTCCCCCACCTGCTGCAGGCATCAAGGGGTAAGAGGAGGAGGGCATCTTTTCTTCACCCATGCTACCACATGGCAGATGGGAGGGGCATGACCTGCTCTCCCATGCTCATGCCCTCAAGTCCAGCTCCCCAGGTGAGGTACTGGACCCTCCCTCCTGAATGCTTCAGCCAATGAGAGGCAGGACCAGTTCTCCAGAGTCTTACAGCCAGTGAGAGGTGGGGCCAACTCTGTACAGCCCTGTGCTCTCAGAGGTATCAGGAGCCTGGGACATAAATGTAGACTGGCTGGCTGCACTGGAGCCATAAATCTAGACATGGGCCCCAGCAGCAGCCCAGACCCAGACATGGCCATGGCACTGTGTGGCAATCAAGCCATGCACCTCAGCCCACTCCTCTTCAGATACTCCTCTGTCCACAGACCCACAAGAAATGAGACTTCTCTCATTCAGATGAACTGGAAGTGCTGTGGAACTGTAAGCTGTAACCCTTTCCTCCCCAACCTGCTTTTGATCATGGTGGTTCATCACAGCAATCGAAAGCCTAAGACTCTCTGTCACAGAGTGAAGGTGTCACAGTGCCATGTGTCATTCAGTCCTCACACAATCTTAAGTAGAGATTGTTATTGTCAGCATTATCCTACTCTTCAGACTGGGAAATGGAGACCCTAAGAAATCAATGCTGGAGATGGGATTTCTGTTGAGAACATGGGTGGTATGATCCCTGGGCCAATGGATGCTCCCTGGAGTCTGCTTAAAAGGCACCAGACAGGCGAGCCTATCTGGCTGTGTCATTCAATATGAGCCCACTGTTGCTGCTGACATTGTTTTACAGAAGTTTCCTTGTTCAGTCCTCTACTTGCAGAAACATTCTGGGAAGTCAGAACCTCTGCCTGCAAAATACAAATGCCAGAAGGAAGCAATACCATGCTTCCAGGTATGTCCCCAGAAGACTTAGAACACCGAGTTTCTTCAACACCTTCTTCCCCCACCCCACTACACCTATCCTATGTACATTTTCTCCAATAATCAGCTTCTGTGTAACCAAGAGCAATAGAAACCAAGCCCCCTTTCCTGCTAAACTCCAGGCCTGCTGATCAGTATAGGGATTGTCGGCCAGTCCTTGGTCTTGAAGAAATGGTATACTTGAAATATAACAAGAATGTAGAGCTGACATTATATAGTTCATTAAACTACACAATGTAGCAATTGCCTAATGCCAACTATAGTCAGCATTTAATTCGAAATCACTGTTGCTAGAGCTGGATAGATCATGTCCCCTTGCTGACCTATAAATAACCCCAGGTAGTATTCCGTGTTGTACACAAGAAATCAGAGACTTCTTCCTTCTCCTTTGGCTGTCTCCATTCTAGCTATACTTACATGATCAAATCTTTCAGTTTTCTGTCCCTTTCTGTCATTAATCATTTGCAAATTTTGCTCCATGTAGTTTCAATGGATCCCTCTCAAGCCACACAACTACATCAATGTGTAATTACACATTGATCAGAATCATGTTTAAAGAACACAACTGTCTCTGAATTGACACTCTGGGTCTCATAAAAACAAGGGCCATAAATGTCTTTTGCTGAGTCTTGTGTCATGTAATGTCAGGAATATGGTAAAAAAAATCAATAGTATAGATTTCCCTACATTGGCAGAGCTAAGGGCCAAAGTCAATTCTGTCTAATCCTGTCTAATCCCAAAGCCTGATCTTCTTGTGTTGTACCTCCAACAGTCATATTAATTTAGGAAAAGGAACCTCTAAAAAAAAAAACATAAAACAGTACAAAAAAATGAAGTGTGGCAGGTGATGGCACCACTATAGTTGACAAACACTGGGATGGATGACATTGTGAGATCCTTGGCAATTGGGTCTCACAGAGGAGCTCTGTCCTCTCTATGTAGAGCTATCACAGTACTTGCTTTCCATTTCCACTGAGACATTTGAGGGATTAGCATTCACCACTTAATTCTTAACCCTCCCCACCTATTACAGTTTCCCTCCTCAGTTCACATGTGGGAAGAGAGAGGGAGAGAGTCTTGCATCTTTTGCAATTAAATAAAATAGCATTTGAGTAACAATGGAAATAAAAATATTTAAATTCTGAACCACATTTTCTTTTCCTTGCTCACAGTCTACATTTATTTCCCCATTCCCCTCAAGGATAACTACTTACTCAGCTGTGGACTTGTAAGTCCTAGAAGCATGAATTTCTTGCTTTCCAGATCTTTGCCCCTCTTCTCGCTGCCCAGTGTAACAGGAAAACAGCTGCTGCTTTCTCTTGTGGAGTATTAGTTTAAGATGTGTTATATTTGTTTTTGCTGTGGAACATTTGTTTTAATTATACAAAGATGTATTGCATTCTTTGCATTTGTTTAATTCTGCGAAGCAATGTTACTTTGCCTGTCTTCAATACCTGACTGGTCTAATAAAGAGATGAATGGCCAATAGCTAGGCAGAGTGAATAAATAGGAAGAGAAATCTAGGAAAGGGGGAGAGAGAAAGGGAGGACTGAGAAAGAGGGAAAGAGGAGAGGATGCCACCCAGCCAGCCATGGAGTCAAAAGGAAAGAAAGACATACAGAATAAAGACAAGTAAAAAATCCCAAGGGCAAACCATAGCTAACAAGAAACAGAATAATTTAAGTTAGAAAAGCTGGCTAGAAACAAGCAAAGCTAAGGCCAAGCATTTATAAGTAAAAATAAATCTCCATGTATTTATTTGGGAGTTGGGTGGTAGGCTGCCAAAGAGAAAAAAAAAAAATCAACTACAACTCACAGATGCTCCTAAAGAAACCAACAATAGAACTGCCATACACCCAGTAATTCCTCATCTGGATATAGTCAAGTAAAACAAAATACTAGATCTCACTGTAAGAATGTCCACACAACCATGCTCACCATAGTCTTATTTATAATAATAAAGATATTAAAACAACCCAAGTGCCCAATGCCACATAAAGGAGCAAAGAAAATGTAAGGTAAGCATACAAAAATTATTTGGCCTTGAGCATGAAAGGATTTGGACATTATGCTAAATTAAAGTAAGCTGGGTCCAAACAAAAAATATTACACAATCTTGCCAGTATGTGACTCCAAAAAAAAAAAGTCACAATAAAGATAGAAAATAAAATAATGATGCACAGGTAAAGGAGGTGGGACATTGGCTAAAGCACAGAGAACAGGCAAAGCCTGGGGAAGTCTAACGAGAACTCAGTTCTCACACACAACACAATGACTGTAGCTACTGAAGTTATAGCACCAGTATCTGGAACTTTTGTTAAACAGTTATTTTAGCTGTTCTTGCCATTAGAAAAAGTAATTAAGATGAAAGATGTATTTATTTGCTTCATATAGCATCCATTTTACTACCCACATGTATTTCATAATCTGTTGGGAGACTCAAATATACATAAAATTTTGGATATCTAATATATATAATATATATATAGTTAGGCGATAGTGGAGCATACCTTTAATCCCAGCTCTTGGGAAGCAGAGGCTGGCAGATCTTTGTGAGTTAAAGTCCAG
This sequence comes from Sigmodon hispidus, assembly GCA_004025045.1. Classification (NCBI taxonomy): domain Eukaryota; kingdom Metazoa; phylum Chordata; class Mammalia; order Rodentia; family Cricetidae; genus Sigmodon; species Sigmodon hispidus. The sequence continues at coordinate 75,998 of PVIH01006106.1, read as the reverse complement.
CCTGGACTACAGAGTGAGTCCCAAGACAGGCTCCAAAGTTACACAGAGAAACTCTGCCTTAAAAAATAATAATAATAATGAAATCAATAGAGTTTTTAAAAACATTTATTAAATGTTCAATTAGAAAAATAACCATTATGCCAGGGTCCTTGAATTTTGTTGTATTTTGCATGCATTCATTTTTAAGGAGAGTCATTAAGGGGTGGGACAAAGACAACTGCCCCATTCATTTTTTTGGAAAATGATTCCCTTTCCCTTTCAAACAACACATACAATTAAAACAAATGCATTGCTCCTCTTTTTCTTATAATTTGCAGGGGCACTATGATTGTCATTCATGTTTCCTGCTATTGGTAAAAATTGAAAGAAACCTATGCTGGGAAATCTCTTCTCTGACACATAAAACGAACTGGGCATCCCTTTGTAACTGAAGGCTGGGCTCCTCCAGGCAGCTCATCTTTCTTCTTTGCCTAGTATTACCAGCTCTTCAGCAGCCTGGCACAGATGAACTTTTCAGTCAACATCTAGGCTGCTTTTCTCCTGGCATACACATTGTTGAAAAACAGTTAATTGTTAAAATGGAAGCTATGTGTCGCTTTCAAAATGGAAATAACTTTATTACTCCTCAGTTAATACAGTGGCTTTCAGTTGCTTAAGCTGCCAAATCAACTGTGTACTGACTCAAGACAACATCCCACTACCTAGAAGTTCACAAGGATGTGTACCTCAATAAGAGCACCGCTTTAACTAAAGCTGTGGAGGATTGGAAAAGGAAATTTCTCCTCCTTTATCTTTTTGGGGTTTTGTTTTCCCTACAAAGAGTTTTAATCAAAATTCTAAAATCTGTTTCCATAGAAGAGTAATTTCCGGTTCCTTAACAGAAACCAGAAGTGATGTTTATTCTTCAAGTTCTGAAAAAGAAATGTTCAGAATTGTCCCATGGGAATTAATCTGTTGTAGTTACTGCAATTTATGATGACAGGAAAAATTCCAATTATAAAATATATTTATTTCAAACCTTTCTCATTAGAAAAATAACGTCTGTTGGCTCGTTGTAAAGGCAACTTCCTAAACCAGGTGGTTTCCAGTTGGGTTTTTATGGGAGTTCCCTCTTTTTCAAGGGCAATACCATTTCCTCAGTTCGAGCTTCCCATGCTCCAGCTGAATGAGGCCTCAGTAGGAGAGACAGAACTATAAGGCTATGAACCAAACTGAGAGGTCACCCTTCGTTCCCTGGCTCACATACCTAAAATGGACAATTAGTCTTCTAGATATTTTCTTCAAGCCATAGTGACCTCTAAATATTTTTCAGAAGTGATTTTTTATGGCTCATGGAAATTACTCAGCCTCATGGCAACCCAAGACTTTATTTTCTTTTTCCTTTCTATAGGTGACCAGAATGTATTGTACCATGAGTATTTTTTCTTCCTTTCTAGCTAAGACTATATTGGTGGGCATGTAAATGTGTAAATGAAAAGTATATCCCAAATTTAGTGAATTAAAATAACACTCTTATTGTGACTCAAAGTTCTTATTGATTGAGAATGTTTGCTGTGCTCATCTGGGCAGTTTTCCTGATATCTCTACTCATTTGTGGGCTTTTCATCAGCTGTGGGGTGGCTTAGAGCTCTGCTTACAGGCTGTGAGCTAGGATAACTCCACAGCAACTGAACCAGGGGACCCTATGATTCCATATGTTAACCCAGACTTGTTCATATCATCATTGGGTGTTTGAGGAACAACAAGCAGAAAGTCCCAGTGGGGAAAAAAAATGAAATCATTCAAGCCTTGTTTAGTACTATCCATAGACCAAAGCAGGTATCATGGCCAAGCCCAGAACTGGTGCAGGTAAAACCATCCACAGGAAATATGGTGGAATAAGGGGTGAGGATAACAAAGCAGAGCTGTTACTATAATCATTCCAATACTCACATCAATAAACTAATATTTAAAAAACCCCTCAATAACCAAGGAAACATGCTAGGAGTCTTCAACATGAAATTATCAGCTGCTAATATACACACACACTAGTCCAAGAAGATTTTGATAATGCTTTATGGTGAACAGAGAAAATATCCACAGAGCCGGTTATAAGTGGAGGGAGGATTTTAATAACAAAGCTCACCCTCAGTGACACACTTCTCCATCAAGGCTATATCACCTAAACTTTTTTAAACAGCATCACCCACTGGGGACCAACCAAGAGGCTATTGGGGACATTTCATTCATACCACCTCAGCATCAAACGTAGATCCCCACTCTTTTAGTGCTTATGTTTTAATGGGAAGAGATGTAAGATAAAGAAATAACCTGAAATATAAAATGCATTTAGGCAATGAAACTTCCATGAGCACAACAAAACTGATGCTGTGATAAAGACTGGAGACTTTCTTCAAAATACTGTTATCGGAAAGGCCTCTGAGGAAATACTATCTGAGAAACAATCAGAATACTGAGAAGATGCTGGGACCACAGCAGAGATTTCTTAGCACACACAATACCAAAGTCCATGAAGCAGGGACAAGCTCGGCCTGCTCCAAGAGCAAAGCTCACCTTGGATAGCAAGCATGCATAGAGTCGGTACAGCCAGAAAAGGGTGAGCAAGGCATTTTATGTTTCGGAAAGGAACTCAAATTTAGATGTTATCCCGCATGGATAGCGCAACCACTCCAAAGGAAGTCATTGAGATGTGACCTGAATACTTTATAAAAGGTGCTGCTGGCTGAGGTAGAGAATGAGCCGGAGTAGGGCAGAGTGAAGGCAGGGAAATCAATCAGGATATCATTGTAGTATCCTGTCCAGGACCACACTGGCCTGATGGAGGGGGAGGCAATGGAGATACACATCAGGACTTGCCAATCATCTGGGCATGGAGGAGGAAAGGAAAGGAGGAAGCCAAGGGCTGAATGACACTGGGCCAGCCTAGCTCATACTAAGCCTAGGGGATAAAATAGAAATATAGACAAGATCCTTGCCTTCATATGGAATCAATATTTTATGTTATTAGATAAATATGGCTAATTTAATAGTTGAGAAGCTTAGAAAAACAAAGATTCAAAATTCATGGTTTTTAATGTAATAAATTCAGGTGGATAGAATTTTATGGATAAATAATATCTGAGGAAAAAAAAAAAGCCTAGAAGAAAATAGATAGATACATGGACTCAAAAAATAAATAAATAAATAAATTTGATTATTTAAATTTTTAAAATTTTTATATGTCAAAAGTACCCTAAACAAGACAAATAGCCAAGAAAATGAAACTACAGCATATACACTGAAGAGTTAAATATAAAAAGACATATAAAAAGACACATTTTAAGTCAGGAAGAGGGAGATAAGCAAAGAGTAAAATTTTAAAAGTGAAAATAAAAGGTAAATGTAGAAATACTTCAGTTTTACTAGTAACTAATTCTGTACCTGTAATCCCAGCACTCAGGAAATGAAGCAAAGAGCTGAGAGTTGGAGGCCAGCACAGGCTACCAAGTGAGCCTCTGCCTCAAAAAATAAAATATGATTTCAAACTGATAAATAATTGAAAGAAGTATAACTCATGATAACATATTGTCTTATGGTTATAAAAATGATAAATCATTCTTGGGATGTAAGGGATTTTTTAGGGTCTAGAAAGATGGCTCAGCAGTGAAAAGCACTTACTGCTTGCTCCTGCAGAGAAGTCAGATTCCATTCCTAGCACCGACATGGTGACTAACTACTGTCTATACCTCTAGTTCAAGGGGAGTCAACACCCTCTTCTAGATTCAGCAGGCACTGGAGGCAGATAGTATACATACATGCAGACAAAACACCCATACACATGAAATAAACTTAAAAATAAAGTATACACTACTTTTCATCTTACAACTTCATTCTGAAGGTTATAATCACAGTTAGGTGCAATTGTACATAAACATCTGCTGTATTGTTGCTTCGTAGTAAAACTTTCTTACAACAAGGAACTGGCTAAATAAATAATGGTCTGTGCATGTGGTATATTACAGTGCTGCTAGTTAAAACACATTGTAAGAAAAAATATTAGCCCAAGTTGACATATGGTAAATTGTTCACAATATCTTTTATGATATAAAAGCAGATCATAAAGTAACAGACTATGTAGCCACGTTTTGGTATGTTCAGAAAGCAAACATGTCAGTCAAGACAGTCAGCCCTTAGCTTACAATAATTTTATTTCAGAGATAAATTTATAAATAGCTTTTCTTCTCATTTCTGTTTTCCAAAATTTTCACATTGTACATGTTATATGGTTTTACATTACTTTAAGACTATATATCTCCACAAGGATAAAGTACTCAAAGGGGTACAGTTGGAAGGCTACAGATAAAGGCAGAAACCCAAAGGTGCCCAGACACTGATCCCTTTGAGCCCAGGTGATTGGGTGGAGCCAGGATCTGAGGGCGACTTCTAGAAACATGCTCTGTAAACACTGCAGGTCTTGTTCCTTATCATCCAAAGGTCAGTCCGCACTAGCAACCACACACCAGGGGATCGCAGGCCAATCAGCACAAGTCATATAGGGCCCGGCCTTACACAAGGCTGTTAACACTGGACTGGGTCCAGGATCCCTTTAGACCAAGGCCTGGTAAATCTTAAAGCCCCTGGTGTTTTTCACTTGCCAAAGGCTACCTCAGCTGTCTGACCCTTTCTGCCTGGGTAGAATCCTGTAGAAGACACTAGACGGGCACATCAAACAAGCATGTCAGCCATTCTGTCCACTCAGCACTCAGCAGAGGATGCGGCATATCAACTTTGTCTCATCTTCTCTTGAAAAGTCATTAAATCCCTTTTTGTAAACTCAAAAACTTAACACTTGAAGAGCAATCAATTTTTTTCAAAATTACTAGTAATTTCTTTGCATACAAACAGAGAAGTACAAATAATACTGTTTATTAAGTGTGTGTGTGTGTGTATGTGGATAAAAACACTATTTCCACAACATGTATGGTCTGCTAGTCTTTTGGGTACCGAGAAAAAGTAAACTTCTCACACCCAATTCAGTAGATGAGAAGCTGGCTACCAGATGCTTCTGTTTTCCTTAATAATATAGTAATACAAATATATGCCTACCTAAGACCCAGTAAGTCAGGTGGTTAGGCCAGCCAGGTAACCTGGTGTTGCAAGCTGCCTGAGAGGTACTGGCTCACCCTGAGGGTGTGAGAGGGGGAAAAAATGCCTTAGGTGCAAAGGTGCTGGCTAGGAATGGGAGAGGCCAAAACTAAGGAAAAGAAAATTAAGAAATTTCAAACTGAAAGACGAATTAACTTTTCAAAAACAAAACGTAGAGTCCCAGCTACTGCACAGGTGGCTGGCGAAAATCATGCAACCCGACGTTGCTGACAAAGGTCCCCAAAGTCAGTCCACTTCTGCCGAACCGTGACCGAGAACATTGTACCTGCAGGCTGCTTGGAAGTGAGAGTAAACACTCCCAACATGCACTGAGGCGCTGGGCGTGGCTCAGGTTGCTCACACCCCCTGCCATGGGCAACCTAGTAATAATTAACTGCTGCTGAGGCTCCCTAACTGTGCCAGGAGCTGCGCTGTGGGGCCAGCCATGCGCCCTCCGCCCCACTCCGCAGGTGAGTGAGCAGGTGAGTGACAAGGACGCCTGGACTCCCGCAGGCAGCTCCGCCTTCCCACTAAGGACGCTCGCCACCACCCGGCTCAGCACTGCTAGATCACAGGAGCCTCCTCCACCCGGCGTGATAACAGCAGGTGAACTTGAAGTTGGAGGAAAAGTGCTCCATTCAATCACCCCTTCCTGGGTTGTGGGGAGAAGTTGAGAACTGGACCCTTACAAAGTGGAATTCACAGTCAAGAAAGGCAAATGAGTGCATGCAGCAGCGCAGCGCTAACCCTGGTGTGAGTTGGCCTTGAATCAAATTACTCTTCCTGGACAAGGTAAGCTTGAGAGGAGGGCAGGGAAGAGTAAAGGGAAAGGTTTGGAGCAGTGAGGCTACCCTGCCTTCCCCTTTCCGAAAGAATCAGATCATTGACTTTCCTTGAGCTGCAGGAATCCCCTACCCTAGCAAATTACCAGTCTCCTTTGTGACACCCTCTGTTTCTGCATTTAAAGTGTGTATTAAATGACCACATCGTAAAAGAAAGATCTTTTGACTTGAGGGTTCGATTAAATATTTGTTTCCTCAAGACAAATCACAATGAAAAGGATTTGGGATTTAATGAAGACCTCACCAAAAACAGTGGTTAAAATAACCACAATTACACAGACTCTTGGAATCAAGAGTCTGAAGCTTGGGAATCAAGCTTGTGTCTGTTAAAAACCACTTGTCCCATCTCTAAGCCTCAAAAGTCTGCCGTGTATGAAACAAGCATGATATTGTCCACCACATGGGGCTTTAGTAGGGATTAAAGAGGTAGCAGGTTTCCCACAAATGGCACCTCTTATCACCATCCACAAATCCGCAGCTTTGTAAAGTGGGTGACGTGGGGAGGGCAAACTGACCTGAGGGAGGCAGACAACACCAGACCCTAGGGACACTGGAAGAGAACAATGTATCTAAGACGAGGCTGGTAACAGTGGGCAAGCATCCACCTTCTGAGAAGAGATGGCTTCTCATCATATTTAAATATTTAGCGTACCTGATGGCCAATTTAAATATATATGTTATTCAATTTTATTTTTGTGAAACTTGCGTTCGTTTCTTGGGAAGTAAAGCATCTATAGTGGGAAAAATGACTACCTCTTGCTGTAGAACCCTGGTAAGTTTCCCAAGAAAGACTGCATTTGAGTGACTTTTCATCCCATTAAACCATCTAGGCCATCCCCTTCTATTGTAACACATACTGAATGGTTTGAGATCAAACGCTGGTGACTTTCATTTATATTCTGACAATCTGGTGCTTTGCCAGTGTCTAACTCTTCAACTTAAATGACAAGGAGGTGGCTTTATGTTGTAAAGTATCATGTAAAGGACTTTTATTTTGCTGTTAGTCTTGTGGAAGTTGATGAATGCTTTGCAGTGAATCTTGACAGAAAATCATTATTGTCTTAAGTATTCTTTTTTTTCATTATAGAATTTCAATTTCCCAATGCATCTTTAATTAGATATTGACTGAGGAATTATGGATAAAATCCTAAAGCCAAACTAACTGAAGTTTCTTGTGCTGTTGTCTTCTAGGATCTAACAGTGTAGACTAGTGCTGTTTAGCTTATAAAATAGTCAAATTTATGTAGACTAAATTAGAGTATTAACTAAACATTTTTCATTTATTATACTGAACATAAATTGCTGAACACAATTTAAAGCATTTGACTGTCTATTTCCTAACAGATATATCAATATACAGAACAGTATATTAAGATATACTTATATATTAAATCTAGATAAATCTATTCTATTTAATATTTTAATATTAGAATTAATTGTTTTAACTACATAAAATGACCCGCAAGTCTTCCTAGTTAAACTATCTTGGTATACATGTAAATTTATCTACTGTTGCTAAAGTGTATGATACTTTATTACAAATTATAGACTGTTTTAATCAATCAGAGAGAAAAATAACAGGATATTTAAGAAATAATGAACTTTCTTAATTATGTTCTAAAATGACATAATACTTAATGCAAATAACATATCATTAAATGTTTTATATGCAACTCTTAGTTTTCTAAAATGAGTAACTTATAATTAATTATAACTGGACTAGATGTTTAATGCTAATAATCCATTTTCTTATATAAATTCCTTAATTACAATGTACACAGAGGATTTAGGGACTAGCTGGGCCATATAGTGGTTTTATTTTCAGCTTTTTGGGAGCTCCCCACACTGAATTGCATGGTGGCTGCATCAGTTGGAATGCCGGCCAACAGTGAATGTGGTTCCCTTCTCCCACATCCCCTCTAGCATCTGTTGTCAGTGGTTTTCTTGATCTCAACTATTCTGATTAGAATAAGATTGCATCTCAAAATAATTTAAATTTTCATCTCCCTAACTGCTAAGGATGTTGACTACTTTTAAAGATATAGCTTAGTTGTCTTCATTTCTTTCTTTGAGAGCTCTCTTTTGAGGACTTGTATACTAGTTTTACTCAACTTGACATAACCTAGACCAAGGGAAGAGGAAATATCAGGTGAGGAATTGCCTCTGTCAGGTAGGCAAGTCTGTGGGGCGTTTTCTTCATTAATGATTGATGTAGCCCACTGTGGGTGGTATGCATAGAAAGAAAGCAGGCTGAGCCAGCCATTTCTCCATAGTTTCTGCTTCAATTCCGGTCTACAGGGCCCTGCCTTTAGTTCCTGCCCCAACTTCCCTTCATGATGAATTAGAAACTGTAAATTGAATCGAACCCTTTTCTCTCCAATTTGCTTTTGGTCATGGTGTTTATTACAGCCATAGAAAGTAAAGTAGAACAAATTGGTAGCCTGTTTTTTAGTTGAGTCATTTGTTTTCTTGACTCTTTGGATTTTTTAATGGTTCTTTATATTCTGGAAATTAATTCTGTATCAAATGGATAGCTTGCAAATATAAATGACAGGAAATGAATTAAGCAAGTTGTATTTATATTATGGGTGTGGATATTATATGTGCATGTATGATAATTAAAGAGCATCATGAATTTGAGGGGGTAGCACAGGAAGAATTAGAGAGAGTGGCTAGAAATAAGTGTATGAAAATCTATAGAAAATATTAAGAAGTAAATATATGGTTCAGCAAAATAGAAATGAAATATTCAAGTATTGAAAGCACAGCTTCTGAAAAAGTACTTCTCAATCCTATCCTTTGTATTAAACCCTATAGTAAACTATTCCTTTGCAAACATTCATGTTCTTCAAAACTGCCAATTATAGTGCTTTCACAGCAGTTGGTACCACTGATTCCTGCAGCTGAACACAGGAATATGTCCTATTAAAGAAGTCAGGACTATGTTGAAGGAAAAGTTCATTATTACTCAGGGTCCAGTCAATGGATGGTCAAAACAGAAAGTTTTAATTTACAGTCAATAAGTGAATAGGAAAAGTGAGTCATGATCTTTGAGACAACTTTTAGAATTTCCTTTGGGAACCTCAGCAGCAGTGGCAGACAGAGGAGCAAGATGCCTGAAGTCCTCAATTGATTGTCAGGACACCAGTTTGTCTTTGTTTCTAATCTCACTTTCCTCATCTCCCCAAGGCTCTCCAAGAAGAATAGAGTACATTGCATAAGCGCCATGGAAAGATGCAATAGATCTTAGAGATATGGCATTTCCAATGACATTTCATCTGAATTGAGAGCAATGGCTGCTCACTTGGAAGGCTAGTCTTTTGGTCTTTTGACCCATTCCCTGTTTAATATTGCCTTCAATTTAAGAGTTGAAATAAAATATTTAAAACCAGGTGTAGTTACACCCACCTATAATCTTAGCACTTAGGAGGTGGAGGAAGGAAAATCGGGAATTCAAGGCCACCCTTGGATTCCAAGGCAACTGTCAATCTTCTCTACAAACAAGGCACTGTAGAAAAGAAAAATATGGAGCCAAGCATTTCTTGGAAACCATGTTTCTATGAACTCTTTTTCTTCTTTCAAAAACTGAATAGTGGATGGAGTTACAGATGTTTCTCATTTCCCCTAAAGGTAGGTTAGATCTGCTCTTCCTGTCTCCAAGTTTTGAGAAAACACCTTTATTTTTAGAGCAAAACACATAGTTGTACATCCTTATTGCTTCTCCATGTCACAACAATTTTCTCTGAAAAATAATGCCATGTTTATAATAAATAAATTTATAATAATAAATAATAAAATAATCTTATTTCATAATTAAAGTACACACTTGCTCTTTCCATGTGGGTCATTTTTGTTCCTTAGTTACTTTTATTATGCCCACATATGAAATATAAGATAAGCTTCCTACATATGCTTTTTAAATGTACATATGAAATAAAAAAGAAAGTCACTCAAACCCATATAGCACTTAATTTTAGTTATTAATACTTCAGTGTTTCCCTATAGGTTGAGTGTATTTAATATTTAATTAATTTTACATTTGCACTTTATACACTCACTCTAAATTATTAAAAATAAAGTGGTGATAATCCTGCTGTAAAGCATGCAGAGTAGTCAACTTTAAAAAAACAAAGTGTGGGTAACTAGGGAGAGAGCAGTTGCATGATTACCAAGCTGTGGATAATTTACTATAAAAGCTCAGAAGCCAGCAAAGTCCTGAAGAGTTAGCAGTGTTATTTTGGTTTTGTTTTTCTATTTGGCTTTTTAAAAGATCCTGATCCACTGGCTATATTTTCAAATCTAAGCTATATTTCTATGCCCTGCATGGTAGCAGGCTAAGGGAAGACACACAAGAAATAGTTGACTGGATATTCAAAGGAGTGAACCAAAATTTTCACTTTTAAAGAAGTAACCATTGAAGTCACCCATGATTGGACACTGAAAGATATTTTAAATAACCGTCCATTTGCATCCATTGGGACTTGAATTCTCTTCCTGGTCTCCCCACCTTCCTCATTCTGGTAACTGGCAGATCCAGGCATGCCCACATCTAAGCAAGAATGTAGAGCTGAGGGAAAGAGAACCCCAAAGGCTTCATCTTTCTTTTCCCAGGTCCCAGGCCAGCCCACACACTGGTGCCGTCTGTCACCATCTCTGAAGGCTCCAGATCCATCTGCCAGCTAAGAATAATTATGCTCCCCCGCCCCTGTGCTTCTTCCATCCAGGCTCCCCTTAATTAAACCTGCCTGTTGTCTCCAGGGCTCTCTAAGACTTGATTGCTCTGTCAAATTCTCTGTCTCTTGAAATCTATCCTATGGGGCAAAATGGAAAAGTAAATAACCAAACTTATTAAACCAGCCCTCTTATTTTACACATAATCTAAGTCAATCAATTCTCGCCCCTGGGCCTGGTAGTGACTATGATTCACCATCCAAGCAAAGTGCATGTTTGTAGCAACCACCTTCCTTCTCAAGTCATAGTGCATTGTGTTCCACCAAAGAACTGGATGCCCGAAGTATGACCTCAGAAAGCTCTAGACTTCCAGTTCTTTCTTGTTTTCATACATCCTCTTTATCTCTGCCGCTTCCTGGGCTTTGGTGATAACTGATTCAGACCTTAAACCTATCAAGTCTTTCTAACTTAGATGATTGTCATCAGAGCTCATGGGGTTTGATTTGCTGAGTCTTGATGAAAGGATTAGAGAAAGAGAAAGGGGAAATTATTTGAATGTACAAATCCATGCTTTGCTCTGAGCAAACAAAACCTCTGAGATTTTTATCAAATCATTCTCTTACTTTTTAGTGATTAGAATTCTCTGAACATTTTGGGCAGTTGCACCCTACCTACAAACACAGTTTTTTAATTCTTGTCTGTTAAATTATATTCAATGGCCTTCTTTCCTAAGATTATATCTTCCAGAGTTTTAGGAACCTGAGATGTGCTTTAGCACAAATCCCAATCTGATTATATCTGAATAGTTATGTGTTTGCCCTCTAAAATATTATTTCAGATTTTTTTATGAACACAGAGAGATAGAATTGATAGGAAAGCCACTACAATAATTCTTCAGCCCATTACTTCTCATTCTCACTTTGCCAGCATGTGTCACTTCCATGATATTTTTTACTTCCAAATATCCTCCGCATTTGATGAGAATTTTCCATCTGACTTATAGATGGTGTCTCCTGGGTCATCACATTGTCAATGGGCCAGTAGATTAAGCATACTAATTCTTACACTAACCCTAACCCTAACCCTAACCCTAACTCTCTAGATGCTGAATTCAGGTTGTGTATTAAAAGTACAGCCCAAGAGTACTCACATGTGCAGTCAAATCTGGTTATGATGAAGAGAGGAAGAATAGGACTGAGACTTAGTTTGGCAGCCTGCTTAGATATATAGGAAAGAATAGTAGCAGAGGAAATACTAGAGCTGAGAGGAAGTTGATGTTTCTCCTACATCCATGATGCTCATAAGACTGTGAGATATTCTAATAAAAACTAGAAGGTAATGGGAGCCTGGAACTGAGCAGAAGCTGAGCAGATTAGTAGATCTATTTGCTTGGAAATAGAACTGGAGAAGAGGTAAAGATGGAATGGACTCTCTAACTAGCTAGTATTGAAAGAGACATTATAGTCATGTTTCTCTATCCTGCCCAGTCAATCCGGCAGCCACCGATGAAATAATTGACTTGGATGCTTAATATTATAGTGTCCCAATCAGTGGGACAAAGAAACAGGGACCAGTGACCAAAAGGGGAGAAATGAGAGGGGCAAGAGACACAAAGAATGACACAGAAAGACAGTATTCTGATCAAGCTGTGATTTTTTTCTTTTTCTCAGGAGGTTTATATAGTGAAGAGGAAGGATGGTTGGCAGGACAGAGGGTCACGTAGGAAAGGGTTGAGGAATCTCTTCAGTTCAGGTTGTTTGCACAGATGTTCTGACAGGGAGATGAAACAATTCCTTACAGCCTAGGAATGTCACGTAGTCTCTGGTAAATGGCTAACTGTCATAAAAGAAAACAGAAGCCCATAAACATGGCTAACTTATAAACTAAAATGGCTAAACTAATATGGCTTGGCTTTTACTGGGTGTGGGGGGGGGAGCAGAGACCAATAAACTTAAAATGACTAACTAAAAATGGCTAAGCTAATATGACTATACTAAAGCCAATACAGGCTTTGACTCCCATTACTATAGTAACTGTTAGACCAGTAGATTAAGCATACTAGTTCTTACACTTGAATTAATCACTAATTCTTATCTGTGTTTAGCCATGTTGCCTGGTAACTTTGCTCAGTGTAGCATTCTCATCTTGCTTCCTCTGAATCTGGCGTGACTCTCCTGCTCTGCCTTTCTTTCCTCTTCCCAGAATTCTCCTAGTCTAATTACCCTACCTCTACTTCCGGCCTAGCTACTGACCAATCAGTGTTTTATTAAACCAATATGAGTAACAAATCTTTACAATGTACCAGAGCATTATCCCACGAGAAAAAAGAGGTGAGCAGAGCAGACTAAGACACTGAGAACTGTGAGGTGGCAAAGAAAATAGGGCAAAGTTATTGCTGTTCCACTTCAAAAACCTAAGAAGAAAGTGTATCACACAGGGGAAGAGAAAACTCAGTCTTGTCTAAGGCTTCTTTCAGGCAGACAAAATGGACAATTTTGCAAAGTACTGATGATTTAAATGTGGTAGGAGAGGCATAGAAACAAGGTAAATTAAATAGATGGCAAATAATCCATAAATTAATCCAGGAGGGAAAAAGGTAGTGTTTGGGCAACATCATCATCACAGAGGGATCTTGGTATGGGATATCTGCAATCTGTTTTGTAGGTTCTAAGAATAAAAATAAATAGATAAAATAAAAGCAAATTCTGAGTTTTGCTAAAGCACGGTCTATGTTACAGACATCCAGATTGATTAAATCTTGGGAGTGACTTGTTAGGCTCATGGGCAAACTATGTCTTTGCCATAAGGCAGCATATCATGGAGAGGATTGTACTGTGGATTTTGTCCCTTCTAGCATGAGTCTTCCCTGACACAGATTTTGGTCAATGATGTGCCATCAAAGAGACATTCTCATGATTTGAACAACAGCAATAGAAAAGGAAATAAGACATATATTGGTAATAACAATGTGGGGAGTAGAAATATATAACCAGAGTGGTGCAGATGTAGGAGCATGAGGAGACTTGAAAAGGGATCTTATGAATGGGACACATCTGGACCTATGGTGGAGATTATCTTGTGATCGTGCTAAATAGATGAGAAGTTTTGATAGCATGAACTTTCATTACATGAGGGCTGTCATAGAAGAAATGCTTCAGGCTGAGTTTGTAAAGATAGGTTTGAGAACAAATAAAGAAGATGTAAATGCCAGGTTAAGAGACTAGGCCTGTATGTACTAAGAATGAAATCTAAGAAGGTTGACACCAGAAAACTAATGTGATGGTCAGAATGGAAGATGCATTAAAAGAAGAAGGAAAGAAAAAGAGAGGGAGGGAAGGAAGGAGGGAAAAGACCACAGTAAACTATCAGCTTAGAGTCTGATGAGGGATGTCTGATGAGATCGGCAAATGCTCAAAGGAAAAGGGTGCAGCAGGATTTTGAAACTAGAAGAATAACTATTTAGCTATTCTTTATTCCTCTTTCTCCTCCCGTCATGGTATCCTAGGAAATTAGGATATATAGTATCTTCCACTTTTCTTACCCTACCCAAACAACCTGCAATGAAAGTAAAAATAAGCCCTAGTAGGTCCTTTGAGCTGTTCTTTTTAGCCTGCCTTTTGATTCTGAATAAAGTGCCTGTGCTTTTTCCAGGCTCAAAACAATGATAATTATGTGTGTATTTATACAAAATAGACGAAGCAGAAAATAAGCTTACTATTTGTAATCACACTCCGTTGCCATTTATGTGCACTAATAGAGGCGATCTTTGGTATCTGATCTCAGGCTCTAGAGCCTGCAGGATAGTTGGAAGCTATTACATCATCCTTAGTCAGTTCTCAAGCCAAGACTTGACCTCAGTTCCTAAAACCTTGTCCAGGGTCCAGCTACATTGGGTGAGGTGGCTACAGTTGAAAGACTATGATTCCTCACACAGATGTAAAACCTTCTCATATACAGTAGAGACATAGCAAATACTCAATTTAAATACAAAAGTAACTTAGGGATGTCTCCTAGCAACAACGCATTAATAATTTTCTAATGTTTTAAGGCATCCTCAGATTATCTTGGAGAAGGGGAAAGGATGACCATGATGGATCACCAGTATCCTTCTTGGATCTTCGTCAATGAGAGACAATTCATAACCAGGTAATCATACACCTATGTGATATGATAGTCTGCTCCAATCCCTGGTAGAATATGCCATTCAGACTTTTCTAAGCATGATTTATGACCAACAAGATTGGTGCTGTGAATTACTTGGTAAGATACTAGATGAGAAAATAAAGTATATTCCTAAAGACTGCTAGGCCATAAACCATCATGGAGTAACCACTTATATTTCATTAGCAGTTGCCTGATTTCGTTTAAA
Organism: Sigmodon hispidus; assembly: GCA_004025045.1. Classification (NCBI taxonomy): domain Eukaryota; kingdom Metazoa; phylum Chordata; class Mammalia; order Rodentia; family Cricetidae; genus Sigmodon; species Sigmodon hispidus. Next base: position 60,992 of record PVIH01006106.1, on the reverse strand, counting down.
AATTATGCTTCAGTTTTGCAATTCAAACATGTATGAAGAGTAAGTTAAGGAGATAAAGCCCATGGGTGATATTAACACACTCAGAGTTTGCACTGAGGCCAGCTGTCTTTCATCCTTAGCTGTCTCTTTCTGCCTTTCAGCTTCTGACACATTCCATTTTCCTTTTGACATGAGATTAAATAAGATATGGCAAATATGCCTACCTAATTTCCTACACAAAATAAATAGTATCTTCTATTGTTTTGAGAACAACAGACATTTTAAAACTAGAAATATGAGAGATGAACCTGTCTGACCCAGGGCAGATCCTGAGAAAGAAAAGGAGCTAGTGCAGCAGACCCAAATGGTCCAAAAACATGCACCAAGTCATTTGGAGGCTGAGATGAGAAGTAAAAGCCACATGAAAAATACCAACGTTGTAGTGCAGAGAAGCAAAGCAAAGGGGGTACAGATGTGGTCAAAAGCCACCACTAGAGCATGAAGACAAAATAGGAGAGTGAAAAGAAAATGTGAAAGGCTTACTTAAAGGGAAAAGTCTCCTTGTCTGTTGCTCAGACAGTTGCTGGCTGCTCACTGTGGAAGGACTGTAATGAAGACTGAGCATTCAGCAATGATCCAAGTGAAACCCTTACTTTCAAGGGTCTGAGAGCACAGTCAGTGTCAACATAAATGCTGAAATAAATGAGACATACAAATAAAGCAGGAAAGTGAACCAAGAATCTGGAGGTAGAGAGGCAGGGAGTCTCTAAGGAACTATTCAAGGAAGACCTTAGTGAAAACACAGGCTTGGAAGAAAAAGCTTCAGGTAAGTGGCTGCAAGCATCCCTAGCTCAGAAACAGGTGCATACTGACAGTATTGGACCAGCCAGTGGAGAGGAACTAAAATACAGAGTTAACAAAGCTGAAACCAGAGACCCACAGGGCCAAGAACTCATGGTGTTTCAGAGGCCATTGTGAGACATGGCCTTTCCCACCAAGAAAGATGAGAAGCCATACAAAGATACTGAATAAACCAGTGAGAGCATTGGCCTGTCTGTTGCTTGAGGAGCACATTGAAGATGGGTATCAATAGAGGCAGAGAAGTGATCATTCAATGTTGAGATGATGGTATCCTGACTGTGTCAGCGAGAGAGGCAGAACAAGGACCGTAGTAGACCAGTTTACATGCCTGTTGATTAGCAAAGCAGGCACTCAATGGAAAAGGCGCACCAAGAATTATAGGCTTCTAGCTAGATAAATATCTTACATTTACAGAATTAGAAAAGCTGAGAAAATTTAAAATATGCATATTGAAAGAATAAAGGTATCCAGGTCAAACATTCAGGGAAAATGCAACTTAACTGTAGTTTATTTACCTTAAACAGATTCCATTTTACATAGCTGAGACCACATTGTATCTTGTTTTATAAGTCCATCATTAGATTATAAATACTTTCCCATACCACTAAAGGAAATCTTCCTAAAATGTTTTGAATGATATAATGACATTCAATGATACAGAAATGGTACTCTGTAGTCACTCTCCAATTTCTCTGTCTTCAAGATGGCTGTAGTTTTGATTTGATATATAAGGCCAGTGGATAGAAATAGCCCTGGATTTCTGTGTATAAATAAAGTAAAGTTACTTCTTAAACTTAAGTCTCTAAAAACATCTGCTTCTGCTAATAGCTGAAGGTCTTGAGGTCTCTCTTCCTTATTTTTTTTTTTTTTTTTTAACGAGAGTGCTTGGCTATACTAGGTAAACTGCAAATCACTTGAGGGTAAGAACTCCCCATTTTTTGCATATGTTTCACAAAGATGAACAGGTGAGTAAGCTTAGTATGTAAAATGTTTTTAAGTGAAGTATAGATGCTCATCCTATTTTAACAGTTTTGGGAAGTACTAAAAAAAATGCACAATCTTCAGTTTCACAAATATTTAAAAAAGTGAAGGAAAACATAGTCACTTAGAAAATTCTTGATGTTAGTTAATACTTTAAATTGACCTAAATTATTAAAACAGCCATGCATAGTTACCTCTACAGCACTGGTACTGCCATAGCACTCAGCCAGACTGCAGTGGGCTTTCCTTTTTCTTTCTTTCTTTCTGTCTGTCTGTCTTTCTTTCTTTTTCTGGAAAGGGAAGGTAGGACTTATTTAGCTCACCTGTACATTTGTCTTTCTTACACGTTAGCCCAAACACTTAATATATAAAATTGGTATTTCCATCTCTGAAAATATTTTGACAAGCATTTTCTAATACTCAGCTATAATATAGGAGAAAAAAAGAAATGCATCTTGAAAACCTGTGTACATTTCCGCAGTATTATTTCTCTGCAATTAAATATATCACAACAAAACCACACATTGTTGGGAACGTTTCAAAGAAGATGCTCAGATTGTGTTGACTTTTATTTATTTATTTTTGTCTTTAATTCATCATTTGAAGAATTTAGAGTTTGTCTTCCACAGTCCAAGACATTTTTTTTAGGCCATGGCTCTCTCTACATGCTCACTAGAGTCCTGTATAACTCAGCATCATCAGGAAGCAGTATAATTCACAGACACTATGCATCAAGATAGAACTTTTCAACATACCATCTATAAAGTCCTTAATTCTGAATCAGAATCTTACCAACAGTACAGGAGCTGGGCTGTGTCCCAGAACTAGTCAGGTGACTCACTTTCCTACTGAACTCAGTGAACTGCTCCGAAGAGGAGCGAATGAAGTTCTGGCAACTTCTAACTTTCTGCCATAAGATTCTAGAAATATTAAGAAATCTCTGCAAAACTGCTGTCAAAATGATAACAATACTGCTGATTAACCATGGTATCCAGTATATCCTCATCTGGCATACAGCCTCCACCTGTTTACTTGCTTAAGCCGTTCTTCAGCTTCCTGTCTGCATTAGACATCATGGTAAACAAAACAGAAATTGTCATCTTATTAAGGTACTTTTATTTACCTGTAATGAAATACAGGAAAGTGTTGGAAATTGTTATTAAAATAGATTTTAAAATATAAAAAAGTAGTATTTACTTAATTGAAGATTTGGTTTCAGCACTTTTAATAAGAATTAACATATGAACAATAAAACAAAAGGTCTGAGACTTATATCCCTGCAGCCAGCAAGGCACTTGTATCTTAGGACTGGGTGACAGTTTGTTTTCCAGACTTCCTGGCTCACAGGTGTTGGCACCAGTTCCTTTCAAGCTTCGGTAACTATGGTTCCAGTTGCTGCTTCATTGCCTGAAGTCACCACTGTGATGGGTGCCCATGCAAATATTCCAAATTAAATATGGTTCCATTCGGTTGCTTTCAAAGCACCTTCAATTTACCTTGTAAATCAGAACACTTTAGAAGTGGATAAATACCAGCCCTGTATTTAAAGCAAACAAACAAAAACCTTCAATCCAGTTTCAAATGCAGGTCAGATTTCAGAATCTGGTAGGCTCTGTGCTTCTCAGAACCTGATATCTGCTCTCTCAAACCGAATGGCACATGTGCATTCCTGCCCTTAGTAAATACATTTAATTAGCATGGCGTCATAAGTTTGTGCAGAAAGTGCATTATTCCTTACAGCTTCTTTTTCCAGGCATGTTGGCCATTACGCTTTGCTGAGACAAAAGAACCAGCCACCAACATTTCTAAGCACAAATTATACACAAAGGGACAGTGTTCCCGAGGCTGCCTCCTACTTGGCTCAGAGAGGCAGAGGGCCCTGTTAGAGCCAGAGTCCAGCATTTCTGGATCAAAGGAGTGAACACTGAGCCCAGCCAGCTAGCTCTATAAGGAGATGTATTGCTCTCTGGAAGGCCACTTCCGGTGTAACAAGGACTGCGGAGGCTTCTCTAAAAGTTTTTATAGAGTCAGAGTTCAAAATGAGCCAGAGTTTGTAAAGGGTTTGAAGCGTGTGCTTAGCATCGTCTCCTTTAAAACATGGACATTTCTCTGTGTAGAAGTTGTTTTAAAACTTTTACAGTAGTACTATCTGATGATCTGGTGAAAAGAAAAGATTACTATTTTAAAAACCCTGACTGATACATATGGGGCTGTGTCACAGAAAGTTTAGTAATGTCCTCAGATATATGGAAAGAGGTACTTGCTGAAACTCCTCTATAGCCAGTGTTTCCCCCAAACCATGTTGTCATAATGTATTTGAATGTATCAGTGGTAGTCCCTTGCTGCTAACAGAGTAGTCTATCTGCTCTGTTACCCATTCTATCACTTCAGCTGGTGCAAAAACAAGATCTTTCCAAGATACAAAGGGTCTTTCCCAGAGTCTGAAGTGAAATTTCAAACACTAGCCCCTGCGTTTATTCTCTGTATAGAATTTACTAATTTTTTATGTCTTACCAGTGGCGAAAGCAGGAGAGGGACCATACAGGACCATGTGCCATGATAAGGATTGCAGGGTTTTCTCAAAGAACTATAGACATTTAAAAACGTTAAACAAAGCAAATGATCTGATTAGACATGTTCAATGCTCAGTGGGCATCGTCTAACAGGTGGGTGTTACTCAGAACAGCAAGGGAGTTAGTTAGTGTATTATTTATTTGAAAACACAAGAAGAATCAGTGGCAGAGCCAAGCCAGTTACAATGGCTGTAAAGCTATGTGAGGAGAAAGCCTGCCTGGAGCTCCTGCCTGCTCACGTCAGTGGCCTCCTGCTCACATCAATGGCTCCAAGAATTATGTAGTAACTCCTAGAGAATTATGCGGCACTCTCACAGGCCTGGAGAGTTTGGATGACCTACAGGTAGAAAGTGGAGGACTTTGTTAAGTAGAATAGTCGGATTCCTTCCCCCTCCAAAGAAGCAGAGCATCAGAGTGTGAAGCCACCATGGGTCTTCATTCTTAGGAGGCACAAAGTTCCTCACCCTTCACACACAAAGGACATTGTTTCAAAGCACACTTGTGACTCTCTGAACATTGACTAGTGATGTGTGGCAACCCTGTGTTTACTTTTCAAGTGACTTTCCCCCCCCAAAAAAAAAATTCCATTAGACCTTGTTTTAGAAAAAGTTGAACACGTGAATGTAAGCATACAGCAGTGGTGAATGAGAAGCAGGCATTTGGAACCATTATCTAGCCTCCCTACCCAGCCAGTCTCCTCCACTTCTGAAGCCCCATCAGCTCTGCACAGTTGAAGCTCCTTGATCTCTGGCCTGAATAACTACAGCCTCCCCCTGGGGCTTCCATTCTGGGGCCCAGTTTCTAGGAGCTACCAGATGTTTCTCTCTTATGTAAGCCCCATTATCTTGCCAAACCCCTCCAAAGGTTTCTTGCTGTGCTCAGAGGCTAGCAGGCTCTCTAAAAGCTTTGAATTCAGCTCCTTCCCTTCCCTTCAGACCTGCCAAGCTCCCGAATCCCTCCCTCACTCTGGCTGTGTGCTCCCATTCCTGAGGTCTCAGTTTACTATCTCAGACCTCCTGAGCTGCCTCTCACATCTGTACCATAGAACCAGGTTTTCTTCTCAGAAATCTTACCCTCTTTCAAATGATGGTGTTCCTTGGTTTTCTTTCCTTGCCCTCTGCTGAAAGAGTCATTCTCATTTGTAGAAGCCCAGTGCTTTGTCCAAGGCCATGCTCTGCTTATACTGAAACACCTGTCACATTTTAGTCACTTACCAGAGTCCCGCTGTATAGAAAGCAGAGTGACCACCTCAAAAACCTCACCCATGACATCGCCATGACTTCACATGTGTTATCCCAAATATGATGTTTTCATGTGGGGGGGGGATAGAGTGAGGATCCACATGATGCAGCTCTCTTTTTGATGTACATATAAATGTAGAGTCCCTAGAAGTAATCAGTGTAGTTCTGGGCAAAATGACTCCCTCTCTGAACTGTCAATCTCCCTGTAGAAAGCTGCCTCTGCTCTTAAAAAGCTTATATAACCTGAATTCTCAGTGCTGTGGATACAGAGTGGATCCAAAAGTGAATCCCTTGGCTGCACTGGAATTCCTGAGGACCTGTTAGGAATGCAAATTTTTAGGGCCTAGCCAAGACCTCGTCCTTAAAAACTTGGCAGACACAGCTCAGCAGTCTTGTCTCCACAAGCTCTGTGGGCAATCCTGGTGCCCATTCAAAGTTGAGAAACTTGCATTTAATATGTGGATCACTGAGTTTTGTGGCATCCATGTATTGAGTAGTACACCATGCTTCCACATTTGGGGAGCTTTTCGAACAGGATTTTCTTCATCGAAGACTTCTCTGTTTCCTTCCAAAACAGCACCAACAAGAAACAAAGTCACATTGGTCAAAAGTGTGAAGTCTTCTGTTTGGATTGGATCAAAGCATGAGTAAATAGCACAGACACTGTGACCCAGCCCCTCTGCTGGGTGTCTCAGGCCAGAGGGAAAGATGGCAAGGCAGGGCCTTCCTTCTCTCTGGCCACTCTCTGCCCACTGACTGCACAAGCTGCCACAAGTACTTTAGGTGCTTGTTCTAGCAGAAAATGAGATGTGATGTGCAGCATTCCATTGCGGTGGCTAACTGGACAGCGGGTTGTTTTTAATTTTTAATCTTAAACCTTAGAAACCAAACATGAAAGAAAGTGAGTAAGTGCCTCCCTCTCTTTAATGGATAGAAAAACCTCCAGGGTGCAACATTTTGAAACACTGATATTTATTCTGAAAGGAGTCTCTTTGAAAGGTCACCCCTAGGCCTATAGAAACTAGTTTCCACCTCACTGCCCAGGGCCAGCTCCTGATACTCCAGGATAGAGTTCTGGAGAATTCAGGAGCTTGGCACAGGTGCCCCTGCACAGGACTCTGAAGTCAAAAGAGGCAAACATATTTTCAGTCAAGATGGTCCTCTTCCCTAGCTCCACCCCCCCCCCCCAGCTTTCAGACTTTGGAACCCAATCCCTTCATTTGCAATGGAAATGTGACTAACCTTCTTTGCCAAGCTGAGGATGGTCTGTATGTCAGGTGGTAAGGCATTCTTTCTTTAATATCCCAGGCAGAAGAAGAGGCCCAAGGCAAGGAGACCTGACCCTGATGCTCAAGGTTCCTTCATGGGGAGGCCTTGCTAAAATTTGCAATTTCAGTCCCAGGATTCAAGTGGATAGTAAGGAAGTGGGCTCTGAGAGCTGTGTCAATGCTTGCAGACATCAGTGCTTGAGAATGGCGACAGTGTCAGCACGCTTAAGAAGAAGTCATTCTCTATTGTTCTCATACTTCTGATTCTGCCTTTCCAGAGGCAGGCAACCATTTTTATACTATAAATTATGGATGTCAGTTATGAAAAATCATGAATACATTAAACACTCAATGCACAGTTTGGAAAGTGTGCAGTATTACAACCAACAAAACAATAATCTTGGCAACAGTTAATTCATTATACCTGCATGTTTAATTCTTAGTCGTGTTTTAAATTTAGTGTGTGTATGTGTGTGTGTGTGTGTGTGTGTGTGTGTGTGTGTGAGAGAGAGAGAGAGAGAGAGAGAGAGAGGGGATTTCTGTGTAAATGTGCACACACAGGTGCCCATGGAGAGCAAAGGTTTCAGAGCCCTTGAACGTGCAGTTGCAGACAGCTGTGAGCCATCTGATATGGGTGCTTGGAACCAAACTTGGGTCTTCTGGTCGAGCCTTAACCTCTGAGCCACCTCCCTATCCCCTAATTTCTAGTTGTTTTATAAAAACATATTGAATGTTTTAAATTAAGCTCTTTGAACCAGTCATATAAAATTATTAAATAACCTCATTGCTAAAGTTTAACATTATGAACAGAGTCAATGGAGAAAGGAACACAAAATGTGCAAAAAAGGGGGTATGGAGTGCTTTCATTCTGCACTGTTTTGAAGGGACTCAAGTCAAAGTGTCCTGCTCTAAAACACACTGGAGGATCCTCAAAGAATGTCGCCCAATGCTAACATCAGTTCAGTGACCTGAACCATCAACATTTTTCAACAAGTCTCCCAGAGAGTGACACAGACACAGGAGGCACAGCCAAGCATGCCTGGGACCTTTATACTGCCTAACAGCATGTGGCAATATTGGTACTTTGTTCATGTTGGGTACAGGTTGTAAGGATCAAGAATGCAACAGCGTTCATTGGTTTTCAGGGAGAGCATAGAAGAACCATGTAATGATGCTGTGAACAACCAGAAAAGCAAGTGGGGGTTATTATGTTGCAACTCAAATTTGACATCCAATTGTCTCTGGCTAGGATGCGTGACTCCCTTCGACCCATCATCCTGTCTCATGCCCATGTTTATTACAGTTTACAAAATCCAATACATGTTTCTTCTAGACAGCTGACTAGTATGATAAGAAAGATGAACTCAAGTTCTTGCTAAGTTCATTATCAATGGCACACGTCAGAACGTGGGCAGTTCCCATCTGCTGAGCTGCTACAGTTCTGGCCACAAGGTACAAAGTACATCTTAGTATTTTGCAGTTCACTTGCATATACAAAGTATGCCTTATAGTTTGCTAGCATATGCTTTTAACTCACTAAAGTCAGGCAGGACCTTAAAGAGACAGATGCCCTTAGCATCCCTCCTCCCCTGTCAGTTCCTTCCTGGCTTACTCTCTTCCAAACCCCATGCTAGAGAATTCTGGGCACATGTCAGCACCTCCCAGTATCCCCATCCTGCAGTGCCAGTGTCGGAATGCCAGTTTCTATGGTGGAAGCTGATGGTCCCAGGAATTCCTTCAGTTAGAAGTTCTGCCTGTATAGAAAAAGTCTGGCATTTCTCAGTTTGGTAAAAGCACCTTCCCCTTAATGTAGTGTGTGAAGATGTTCTTAAAAATTCATGTTATATACTGTGACATAATACTTTATGTTCCAAAAAATTCCACAAATTCTTCCTAGAAAGTCAGGATTTGATGACTCACTCATATGTGTTTACACCTTATTTCTGTTTCTGTGCTGTATCTTTGTCTTCTAGACATCTCAAGTTCATGAGAAAGAACCAGATGTGTAGTCCGTTTCTGAACTACCATTTTAGACCTTTGTTGGGGGTTTGAATGGCCTATGCTGACCAACTGGTCTGTGTTGGGTGAGGATATATTTGGGAGCTGAAGGAGAAAAAGGCACAATTTGTGTTTATTATTATTATTATTCATTAAGAATATGTCCACTTTAAGTGGGCTGTTAAAATTACCACTGGCAAATCACACTGTATATTTCATCTGTATCCCTTTTAATGACAAAACAAACAGAAAACCTCATAGCACTTCCCATCCAGCCGTAAGTGCCTTTATTGCAGTTCTTTTAGACTCCTGGATTCTGGATCATTTCATATTCATGGACATTCCTTTGTCTTCCCAGAGACTACCACCCTTGGTCTTGAGCCTTTTCTTCGGTGTAATGATGATCCCAATCTCCCTTGCTACCTCCATGTTGTCTCATGCCAAAATTCACCTTCAGCTCTCTACTGGCTTCAGTGATGGTCTGTCTTCCTCAGGCCTAGAACCACACTAGCTTCCCATTTCCCAGAGGATGGATTTGTTTCTTAAAGGGCTCATTCCTACAAATCCCCAGTTCACACTCAGTTCTGGGCTTCCTCACAGTCTGCAGACGTGGTGATATGTTCTAATTAGTGTTCAGCTGACCTGGTAAGCTCTCCAGGTTTAGTTATTGCCCACCCAGGATCACCACAGGGACTATCTGGTGCTCACCTTCTGTGTATGACTAAGGTTTCTTGACTAACAAGTATGAATGAATGACTATTAGTTCCACCTCTCTGTTAGCACGCTTAATTTGAATTAGCAGACACAGAGAACCAATGAATGGTAACTCTTCATCCCCTTATATCCCTCATTTCAACTAATCAACCTAGTATTTCACAGGCTCACCTTTCTTCCTAGTGTTACATACACCCCCTCCTTCATTGGGTCCATAAACAAATCATCCTCTAGCATCCCCTTTCTGGTAAGATGCATGGAATTAAAAGGCCCCTGGAAATGTGCACATTGGGAATTGCAAGTGAAGAAAAGTCAATACAAAAAGCATGTTTTTATGACTTCAACATGTAAAAACAATATGTGTAAAGCCTGTTGTTCAATATTCAGCCAGTGTTTGTTGAATAGCAGCCTAAGGTGAACAAGTATCTACCTGAAACAGGAAAATTCACTGAGTAAAACCAAACCAACAAGCCTGTACTCTTATGAGAATGGCAAAGGAATTTGAAGATCAAGGAGATATGGACAATGAAATACTTGAAATTAAATGTTATAGAATATTTTTTGATAAATAAGTTTACTTAACAACCTTTTCCTCCTTTATTTTGTTTTTATTGGTCTTCTTAGAAAGAGAATAGTCTGATGATTTTACTGAACCAAAATTAATTGAATGCCTACTGTGTACAACCAATACTAACTACCACGGTGTACTGACTGGCTTTTTGTTTGTTTTGGTCAACTTGACACAGGATAGAGTCATCAGAGAGAAAAGAGCCTTAGTTGAGGAAATGCTTCCATAAGATCCAGCTGTAAGGCATTTTCTTAATTAGTGATCAATGGGGAAGGCTCAGCCTATTGTGGGTAGGGCTGACCCTAGGCTGGTGATCCTGGGTTTGTAGGAAGCAGGGTGAGTGAGCCATAAAAAGTAAGCAGGATCCTACTCTAACCTCTGCATCAGCTCCTGCCTCCAGGATCCTGCCAGGCTTGAGATCCTGTCCTGACTTCCTTCAGCAATATGGAAGTGGAAGGCAAATCAATCTTTTCTCTCCAACGTGCTTTTGGGTCACTGTGTTTTACACAGCACTGGCATCCCTGACTAAGACACAGGGATACAGAAGATCTGAACAAAACTTCTAGGCATCCCCTCCCTGGAGGAGTTTTATTGTGATTGAAAAGACAGAACACACAATTGAAAAGTCAAATTTATAGCAGGACTTTATGGCTTATGTCCTTAATCTCAAAGCAGGTGGCTTCTCGTCTACAAAGTAAGTTACAAGCCATCCAAGGCTACATTGTGAGACCTTCTCTCAAAAACAAAACAAAACAAAGGAAAGAGAGAAGGGAGAGAGAGGAGAAAGCGTTGTCAGGAAGTCAAATCTATAGAGCATTAAAGGATACTTCAGAGGCAGAAGTGAAGGAAGAACATAGATATGAAATGTTGAGAAAGGCAGAGATTTAGAATGAGTAGTCAAGAAAGATTTCTTACAAAGTGGCTTTTTAAAAATGAGGGCGAGGTATTTTATTTTTGTTTTATGTGTATGAATGTTTGGCTTGCATGTATGTCTGTGCACATGTGCATGAATTGTCTGTGGAGGAGGTATCAGATGAGGGTATTGGGTCCTTTTGATCTGCTGTTATGAGCTGTTGTTAGCCAGCATGTGATTGCTGAAAAAGAATCCAAGTCCTCTGGAAGAGCAGCCAGTGCGCTTAACCACTGAGCCATTTCTCCAGCCCCATAGGTGGCTTTTGAGTAAATGTTTAAAGAAAATAAATGAATGAGCTAGGAATGTGATGGTGGAGGAGGAGGTCATTCTTGTTGAGCAATCAGCAAGTTCAAAGCCTTAAGACCTGGAGTGTTCAAGAGACATCAAGAAAGCGATGTGAAGTAAGGGAAGGCTAATAGGGAATGGGGCTGATGGAAGACCTGATCAGACCTAGACTCTCAATTTGCCATGACAATGGAATGTTGAACTCTGTACTGAGAAAGACATTGAGGACTTTTGAGCAAAGGAAAAAAATGGCCAAGTTCACATTAAAATTATTCCTGCTCTTAAGAATACACCAGAGACACCGGAAGCCTTGTAGGAGGCCATTTCTGTAATCTAGGTGAGATGTCAAGTCTCTCCAGATATGATGACTCAGAGGGAAGGGCAGAGACAAAAGCAGCTGGGACCAGCGTCCCCACAGGGTCTGCCTGTCACCTGAGTGAGATGCTGCAGGAACAGCGAGCAAAAATTAAGCCATTGATTGACTGTTGTTTTTACATCAAAGTTAACCATAATGTCAGATGCATAACAAGTGCTTAGCATTGGGTGGGTAAGTGTTGTGAAACAAAGCAAAACAAAGGAAAAATGTAGACCATATTTGCTTCATAGCTGCCTCCTTTGGCCAAGCTCTCCCACCATATACACTTTATTTGTTGTATTCATTCACTCCCGCCACATATATTTTATTTATGAATTAGCATATTTTAAATGTTTTAAAATTCTAAGAATGCTTCTGATTTCATGGATACCTTAAATTAAAATGACAGAATAATAACAATTCTACAGAAACAGTTTTTCATCTCATACTTTTATGAAGTACTATTATAGTGTTTTACTATTCTAAGGCTTATTAAGCTTGATTGTAACTGAAAAGTAAATGCTCTTCTTTTTTTTTTAAGAGAACAACTTAATTCTTTACTGGAGGCTTATAATGTTTTCTATGAAAACCAGAAAAATCTGCATATTTTGTATGGACAGGTAAGCCCACTAAAGAAATGCAATAGCTTGATTCTCAGGAAACAGATTCTATAACCATGTAACTGAGTCAGGGTGAGCTGAAGTCTAGAACCTAGGGACACCTGTGGTCTGATTTTTATGTGTAGACTAATTCACAAAAATAGTAGCCCTGGAATGCCTGCAAGTTTCTAAGCATTTTTGGCAAAGGAAAGCAATATATATATATTTAAGGACACATTTGCTTCCTGTTTTAAAATGGAATATTTCTCAAATAATGGATAATGTTATGAACAGTAGGTCCACTGCTCTCTTACATTCAAAGCAACATGCATGTGGAGAGGTATGCACTGTGACACCATTTTAATGATAAAAAGGTACCCTGTATCTACCAGTGTAGTATTATTGTAACAAATATTGCTACAGCTGTGAAGTTGTGTTTGATTTATTTATTAAAATGAGTAAGTTGAGTACCAGTGAGTGTTATACTATTTCTATTTTGAATGAGCACTTCAAAAACTATCATTTTTTCACAAATATGTTCCTAATTGTGTGTGTGTGTGTGTGTGTGTGTTACAAGCATACATATCATATTCAGACATGAGAAGGCCAGAGCATGAGGTCTCTGGCTATCACTTCACTGAAGTGACCTTAGTTGATTGAATGGAAAGGTTGCTGCTTTGAGTTAAGCCATTCAGAGAGCTCTAGGGCTGAGACTGTCTCCAGCCCCCGGTGCTGGAATCATGGGCATACACAGTCATGCTAGCTTTTTGGCTAGTGATTTGCCATCTTTTTACATAGGTGCTAGTGATTTGAAATCAGGTTTCCACTTTTCTGTATTGTATCACATAGTATGTTTTTATATACATTCTTTTTCTTTGATTGAGATGAAATCTCAGTGTATAGCTCTAGCTAGCCTGGAACTATACATTAGCTAATATCCAGAAATCTCCCACCTGCCTCTGTCTCTTTGCTGATTTAAAGGCGTGTATCACCACCATCTCTTAGCAAGCAGTCTTTCTTCCTGTTCTACATAATTGTATAAGTTAAATTATGCCTATTTATTCAAACAACTAAGGCTGTCAGTAACTATTTACTGTGACTTCTAATTTAGTATAGTTTTTAAATCTGCTATAATGTTAAATTAAATGGAAATAAAACAATATATATGCCACTTAATCCAAGAACTAGAGATCAGAAAGCATTTAATGCATTGTGCCCATTGGTGGGCATGCCAAAGACACTCTGGTATATTTTGCCAAGCATACTGTTTTAAAAATAAAAGACTATTTCAAAATTGTTTTGCAGATAGGCTGAGAAGCCAAATACATTCTGGGAGATGTATAAACCTAGGAATATCTCCCATAGACTTACTTCCTACATCTTCAATTAAAGCATTTAACTTTGTATAAATGATATAAAAATAATTACTATGGTTAACGGCTTCTTCCTTAGACCGAAGATGGACAACTGATTGTTGAAGGGATGCTGGATATTTTCTGGGGAGTAAAACGACCCATACAGCTAAAAATACAAGATGAGAAGCAAATCTCTTCTTTTGATCTGTTGAAGTCATCAGAAACATTTTCCAGCAAAGGGTAAGCTGTCTTCTTCCCTTGTTATCCTTGGATGGCCCTGCTGTCTGCCTTCACTGTATGTGCTCTCCGCCCAGGTTGCCTATAGCAGTGCATTAAGGTTTACAGACTATCAATTAGGTGTTTGGAAACCATGTCTCTGAGATTAAGTGAATTTGTGCACCATCGCTAAGGTAACCAAAGGGACCTTAGTTCTAAGGGTTCCAGAGCCTATGCTTGTGGGCCTTTCTTCTCCATTGCTTCTCCCAGAACACGCATCTGCTCACTGGAAGAAACAAGATAGAAAGGTAGGATTTGAACAGTAACTCCTTGACCCTTAAAAACTGGGAAGAAAAATTAAATTTGTTCACCCCTTAGAACAAAGAACTCTTCTTATTTTCTGAAAAGGAGACTGAATTATGCTCATGTTCAGAATAAGCAAGCTGTTCAACCTATCATACCAAAGTGCATTTGAAGTTGATTGCACAGAATAGTTTCCTACATAGGTGGATGTGACTATGCCTTGAATGTCTGACTTTGGTGGGGTTTTGTCATTATTCTTTATATTTTTCAAAAAAATTAATAATTATCCCAAATTATACTCACAAAAGGGCTCACTTTCTTTCTTCTCCATCTTCATTCCCATCTCACTTTCCCTCCGACACACCTGGACCACTACAGTCTTCATCACAGCTCCTGTCCTCCTATCCATTACTGGAAGAGTTAGGCTTCTACCAGAGGAAAAATGAAGGGACAGATACCAGGATGATGCATTTCAGTGATCTGATCTTTGAACCCAGTTAAGAAAAATTAGGTACCACCTTGGAGAATATACCCGTGTCCCACTGTGAATTTTACCTTTCCAACATTTGTCAAACCTCATTCTTAAACCAGGATGAACATTTTGCAATGCCCTAAACACATTATTTATCTCATTTTTCTCACTCTGCCTGCCCGGAAGCCAGCCTGCTTATCAGCAGCCAAGTATACTTTCCTCTAACGAATTCAACACATTCTCCTGAAAGCCTCCCAAATCAATCTCTCAGTCCATACTGCACTGACAATTTTTCTTTATCACCTCCAAGACATACAGTTTGCTGGACTTTTACACATCTTGTCCTCCATCTCCAGTGTGAGTTTCTAGGAATGCAATTGAATTGTCTTTGCATCCCAGTGCCCACCACAAAGAGGAAGAAAGGAGGGAAGGAAAGAGAGAGGAGGGTGAGAGGTGTGGAGAAAGAGAGAAAGAGGGATACAGAAATACAATAGATGGAGAAAGAAAGCATGAGTGAAGAGAGATAAGATTAAATGAAGTCCCCATGCACCTGTAAATAAACTCTACCAGTGTTATGTGACAACCATCTCACCTTCCACATTTCCTGACTCATCTCCCATCCAAGTTAAGGGCTGCTGCTGGGCACTGGACATGGTGCTTATAAGTACAGATAGAAGCACAACCTAAGGCAGCATATGAAACCCAGTATCCCATAGGTGTAAGACAACTAACAAGGCTGATCACTAGGATGACTGGAAACAGGATTCAAAAAAGATCAAACCTTGCTTTAAAAAACACACACACACACAATATGAAGTCACAAAACTAGTGATCAGATTTCACATCTTTCTAAGAACTCATGGCAAAGTTTTTTGAGAAGCTGACCCTTTTGCTATATTTTAATTCCTTTTGGTTCATTAAAGCTTCAAAGTGTGAGGCATTCAAGTGATGTGCCAAGGAGATAAAAGGCACTCACACTGGTACGTGAAGCCATTATTATTTTAGTAGCTATTCAAAGATATGTTTTAATTTCTCAAATTCAAAATATTAGTTTTGAATTAAAAATGCTGAAATTGTGGGTGAGTTTTAGGAACAGGGGGCAGAGGGACAAGGTGATATTGATGATGCTGTTTCCTATGCCATGGTAGTCTATAAACTGCATCCACACACCATTTTCTGCAGAACCCATCCTCACTGTGAATATTGCTGGGGTACTGGGAACCTTTCTCCTCACCATGGCCAACCCTGCCAAGAACAGCATGAAGGAAGAAAGGCTTATTTGGGCTCACAGTTTCTGATCATCGTGGTAGGGGAGGCATAGTAGCTGAAGGGTCTCTTCTATAGCAGTGGGAGCTTGAGCCATAGCTTATTAAGACATCAGCAAATCAGGAAGCAGGGAGCTGTGATCAAGGTGTCTTCAAGGTCTGTCCCCAGTGAGCCACTTCCACAAGCTTAGTCATGACCTCAACTTCTCCACAACCTCCCCAGTCAACAAAACCATTGGGGTCCAAGTGTTCAAGCACATGAGCCTGTGGAGTATATTTCACATTCAAACCTTAACAGCTTGAAAGCAAAACAGAAGTTATTTCCCATTGTTTAAAATTGAGAAAATACAACTAGACAACTGTGAAAACCTGGGTTTTACCATAGCAAACAGATATATACTAGAACACTGGAAGTATTGGCCTGTCCTTTACCATAGTAACAAGACTTTCTAGAACATTGTAAGAATGCTTATGCCATGAACCATAACTTTCTAGTGAGTAAAATTAACAGGAAGAGATCCCACCCATTATGGACTCTCAATCTCTCTATTCTCCCCCCCCCTCAATATCATTGTTTGGTTGTGACTAATTAGTCAAGAGGGCCTGGTGCAGTCAGCCCAGATGGAATGGCCTTCCCTGGCCTCTGACTCTGAGGATGCACAGATACTCTCAGCACTGTTCCCCAGCTGCAGTTCACCTCAGGTCCTTCAGGTCCTTCCCCTTCATCACTGCCTTTCAAGTGATTCATTTAAATTCTGTGCCTCGATTAAATTGTGTGAAGAATTTGGCCGCTGTCTTATTCAAAACCTTCAGTCATTCTCTTTTCCCATACTGTTGTATCTATAAACAGAACTTAATATGACTGCCCAGATTTTCTGTCCCCCATGGGTCAGTGGACAGTGAAGGACATGGACAGTGAGTGCTCAGCAGCAATGGCTCCAACTGAGTACCCGTCTATTTATCCTTTGAGAAAAATTATCACTCTTGTCCTGTTAGTGTGTTTTAATCATGATAGAAATGAGTCACACTGAAGAAATACTTATCCAATGAGAATGATAAAGACTTAAAAATAAATCTCTTTGTTTGAGCTCCTGCCACTGTGTGTATGAAGACAGCTCTATAGGAGGACTTTGATCTCTCATATCTTGGCCAAATGTTTTTTATAGAAATTGTGTGCTTAAAATAGAACAGAGAAGTGCCTCACTGTAGTTACTTTTGCTTTTCCTGCTTTTCATTTCCATTTTAATATCTTTCTAAAGTCAGTGTTGGCGTATTTTAGACAAACCATAGCAGAAATAAAGAGTAAGAAGCAAACAGGTGCATATTTGATTTGCATCAATAATTGGATTTTTCCTTATGGTATAGATAGGGAAATGACTTCATTCTATTTGTCTATCAAATTTCTACCTCCATTTTATTTTGCAAAGCATTACAACCCCCTCCAGGATTTAGATTTGTTCCCTGGCACACTTGCTGGTGTTTGGGCAGCACAACACAAACTGCCCTATGCTTGGGCAGGTTCAACTGTTTGATGGTAAAGGTTTAACCAGTTCTTGCTTGAAAGGTATGGACAGCTGCCCTTAAGCTTAGTCATGTGCACAGCATATGAAATGGTTCTTGAATTGCACAATCCCAAACTGTGAGGTAGTTGTTTTTTACTTCAGCAATGAGTAGTATAAAGGAAAGAAGCTCTGTGTTTATGCTAAGGAAACTGAAGGGGTGGCCGTCACATTTGCAAGGGTCACTGATCAGCTATGGGGATCTAAGTGGTCATTATTTGTAGAACTTCTAACCCCACCCTGTTGGAAACAGCATCTTGTTGCTTTGCCTTTTAGTTTTAACTTTCTATTGGTATCCAGTTCCCATTGCCAAGCCTCTGTCAACAGTAATTAAACATGACTACTTTAGATTGCTAAGATGCTGTACGTTGGAGAAAATGTTTAATTTTATGTGCCATATGAATAGGGTGTGGATAGAGATCTGAACTGCTAATACAAATAGTTTCTCTACTTTGACATGTATTTTGACTGACAATATTTGCACATAGTAGAGTTTGCTCAAAATTTTATTAGCAAATATATTATCATGTTATATTATATTTATCTGCTTCTTACCGCTTTTGTAAATCAAATAAGAGTTATAAAAGACTTCAAGAGAATTCCCAGATCAGGAGGAAAACAATAGCTTTGTTTTGCAGGTTCCTTCCATCTGTGTCTATAAGATGTTTTTCACTGATATGAATCTCCATAACATGATAAACTTGCTTTAAATTTGGATAACAGGTCTACCTACAGAGATTCACAATTACAGTATCAAAACTGCAAATCTTAGGCCCATCACATGAATTAGTCTCAGTGAAGGATTTGTTACTTTTCAGGGGGATGACTCGCTGGGGAGAGTTTGATGACCTTTATCATATCAGTGAGCTGGACAGGAGCCAAGTTTTGCTGTCTGAAGACAGGCATTCCCCAGAAGGTCAGTATCAAAGAGTTATGAATATGATGTATTTTTAACAACATAAAACAGCACTCCTAAATGTTTGCCTCATATACAGTGCTGCTTGATGAACTCATATATATGTGATTCTTAAGCATCCCCAGAGGCTTTGTATCTTCCATCACTGTGTTACTTGTGTGATACATTACTGGCAGCCCATTAGCCCAATGCATTTTGCTGCTTTGCTTTCATGAAACTTAGGAACAAATTCTCTTAAGTCTCTGTATTCCATGAGAATTTCTCAAGAATGTTTCCATAGTTTTAGAAGGTAACTAAATTCCAAGATCTGTCTTTATAGGAAAGGTCTAATAAACTTGGTGCTGGGACAAAACAGAGATGCAAACCTGGTCCATCACTTGGAAGTACTATATTCATATACAAGTTACTCAGCTCACCATGTTTTTATCTTACCTTTCTGAGTCCAGACTGACAGAAAAACAGGTTTTCCAGCTCTTCCATGCTAAAATTGTGTATAAGTTACACCCCCCAATAAAGAGCAATTAAAAGAATGGCAACACCAATCATGTGATCATGTAAATTCTGTGAGACATAACTCACTAGCAGCATTTGCTGTCTGACCAATCTCACACAGCACTCAATAAGTCAGCATAAGCCAAGTAGTGAACAATTCATTGAAGCAGCCAGGAAATAACAGTCATTTTTGTTAATAAAAGCATATCAGCATCCCTACAATGCAAGAAGATAGGCAGCTAAATGATATGGGCTTGTGATCTTTATTCTTCCCAGACTATTTATCTTATCACAGCACTCTAAAGCTATATGCAGATGAAGAGCCAGAATCCCCGCTGCTCTATAGGACCATGAGTGAAGCAGCTTTGGTGAGAAAAAGAATGAAGGCTCCAGTGATGTACAGAAAAGACAAACATAGCCATAGGGCCTCTATTAACGGACACTTCTATAACCATGAGGTAAGTTACAGTTCCATTAATGTGGAATAATGTTGTCCACTGCACTAATGATGCTATTTATTTCAACTTAGAGTTTAAACCAATGATAATAACAATGTTAGCAGATACCTAACACTCATCAGTGTTTCCCTATAGTAACTCATAAGCCAAGTTTAAACATGATCTTGTGTATTTCTTTTTTTGTTTAGATGTGTTTAAGTACAGATTTTAAATTAGAGACCTGCACAGGTTCAAGCCACCTAGGGTCCCTGTACTGAAAGTGAGGGAAGTACACAGGGTCCCAGGCCTAACCAAGAAGCTATTTGCTGCTAATGCCTGCTGGCAAAGGGAAAACTGTTTTCTCTTATGGAGGGTCCCTGTGCCCAGGAGGGGTTGGCCAACACAAAATGAGCTCCATTTTTTTTTTTAATGTGAATTAGCGTTTTGCCTACATGTCTGTCTGTATGTCTGTATGAAGGTGCCAGATGCACTGGAGTTACAGACAGTTGTGAGTGCTGGGAATTGAACCTGTGTCCTGTGGAAGAGCAGCACCCATTTGGGGGGTGCTTTTTACTTCCTTTTGTTTTATTTGGGTATTTTTTTGTCTTGATGGGTTGGGTTGTTTTTTTTTTTTTTAACTTTTGGTTTTGGTTTTTCTTCTGTTATTTGAGAGAGAAGGAGAAAAGAATATAGAATGAAGTTGAGTGGTTAGGGATATGAGGAGAGCTGGTAGGAACTGGGAGGGGGGAGAACATGATCAAAATACATTGTTTAAAAACCTAATAAACATATAAATAAACGAATTAAGTACCCCTGCTTGCCAGGTACTTGCTGTGGAACCCGGGATGACCTCAGATTTAACCTCTCCCTGCTCTAGCCTTCCCAGTGCTAAGAAAATAGACATATGTATCTAATTTTGAACAAATATTAAATGAATTTTCTCATGAATCCTAAAAGCTCTTCTATGAAGGTGGACATTGTTATTTTTTCTTCTTTACCTATAATCAAAGTTTGTGGTCATCAAGCAATTTCTCTTGAGTCACACACTGCTTTTGACAATAACTCTGAACTTGAACCCATATTTGTCTTCCTCCAAAACTCACCTTAATAACCAGTGTGATGGGTGAGTCCCACCTAGGTGCTGGGTGCTGAAATCATCCTTTGGAATGCACAGATGAGCTTCCTGGGGTATGGGTACAAAGCTTAAACAGGAAAATCAAAGCATCAACAAGCAACATCCAAATCATATAAAGTCTCCCATTGAGACTGGTTTAAAGACATTCAAACTGTTCATTTTACCCAATCAAACATCACATTTTCATCCTGCCCTATAGATCTGGTACTTATATGCAAAATGTTTATACAAGTGTGGCTATAGTTGAAATAAAATTTCCATTCTGATTTTTTTGCTAAGATATGTAAAATTTATACATGTCTTTCCATAA
Organism: Sigmodon hispidus; assembly: GCA_004025045.1. NCBI lineage: Eukaryota > Metazoa > Chordata > Mammalia > Rodentia > Cricetidae > Sigmodon > Sigmodon hispidus. Next base: position 40,197 of record PVIH01006106.1, on the reverse strand, counting down.
TCCTTGAAAGTCATTTCCTTTGTTGAAGGTTAAGAAATATGTCATTAGTTCTCCTAGAATTCAAATTTTTTTTCATGCCATGCATTTGAACAATCACTTGTGTATTTATTCATTTGAAAAACTCTTACAAGTCTCGGCAGGAACAGCAAGCACTCTTACCACTGACCCATCTCCCAGCCCCCTGAACATGGTACCTTTATGTCATACAGTTTACAATTAATTTATTACTTTTAAAGGAATTAAGTCAATGTTTATGGAAGGATTAGAACAGTTTTGTACACTGTTTAGTAGTATCATTCATCCAATAATTATTATTAAATCTGTGTTTATTTGAGAACTCTGTGACATCATTACGAGTCATATCCTCACTTCTAGAAATTACATAGTCCATTTCAGAAGGTTCACAATACTGAGCACTGCTCTTTGATAGAGTTCAAAAGACTCTCATGATTTTGTTATTGTTCTTTTAGACATCCATTTTCACTCCAACCTTTGGATCAGAAACAAAAGTCAGGACAAATAGTACCATGAGAACTGAAGAAGTAATAAAGCAACTTCTCCAAAAATTTAAGGTAATCTTTCTCACTAACTTTGACTATAACATGCATGTGAGTAAGCTAATGGAGACACATAAATACACTCTTCTGAAGAACAGTCATGAACTGTGAACCAACATCATAAGTTCAGTTCTGGTGGATCTTTTCCTTAGTGCAACAAAAGCCTAGAAATTCACATTACACACACACACACACACACACACACACACACACACACACATACCCAAGAGCAGAGAAGATGTGTCTGAAAGTGAGAGAGAAGTGGGACACTGATGAAGGCTTTGGGTCTAACCGGGTCTAACATCAGCGGAAACAATTACATTTATTCATTTTTTTCTATTGGCAGATTGAGAATAGCCCCCGGGATTTTGCTCTTTACATTGTTTTTGGAACAGGAGGTAAGAAAATGTAATCCCTCTTTTTCAGTGGTTCCAGATTGTTAGTTTTCAGTTTATAAAAAAGACAGAAGATCTAGAGCTTGATTCAGTCAAAAAAAAGGCAGTGGGGGGGCAATACAGAAGAAAGGAGACATAAAAAGGGCTCAAAACTCGTTATTTATAGAGTCTTGATGCAAACCAAACCACACACTGACCCACTGAGCTACACTCCCATCCTGGAGAAATGGTGCTAGAATATTAAGTATCTTCTCCAATTTTAGAGAAAGATAACCTCAGAATAAGCACCCTTAAAGAGTTTATAATGCAAAGGACTTTGTTTGTTTGCTACACATTGTCTTAGTGAAGATCAGAACTTGAGGAATCCATCCCTGGAGGGCTGGCTCTCCAGGAGCTGTTGGACTCCCTCTCTGTCACCCCTGTGCTTGGTACCTTCTCCCCTCCCCTGCGTGCCTAGCTCTTGGTCTTCACCACTTGCCCCTTCTCTCTGGCCTTGTTAGTTTTGCCCTTTCTTTTTTGACACTGAGTCTGACACATTGTGAGAAAATGAATCTCCCTCAGTAGAGAACATGCTCAGAACTCAGTGTGGGATGTATGCTTACAGTCATGGCTCCAATCATCATGGAACAAGAAGCTTGGGAATGTAAAATATGGAAGCAACTGAGAGTGTGAAACCATTAGCTTTAAGTATAAAGGTCAACAAGGACTCTGTTGTGCTGAGGAGAAGAGCTAAATCACAGGGCTTCGTATTGCTTCAGAGGTGCCAAAGGATGCACTGGGCACATACTGAACTGCAATGGAAATGAGAATTAATCAAACCCAGAGATGAGAAACAGGTTTGACTGTTCTATGGAAGTGAGAGGAAGGGGATGTGGAAAGATGATTAACTGAAGGACACTGGGGGCTTTTCTGTGTGGTTCCTTTTATTAAAATGAAAGGCTAGATAGGAGGCTACTTTGACAAAATGCCAGTACTTTTGTGGTGGGGCACTTATCGTAATGTTTTACATTTGAAATTCTGAGAATATACCAATTTCTTTGTCCTATTTTCATGGCTGAATGGATGAAACCCATAGATAATGAAAAGGACTAATCTTACTAATTCTGAATTTGTAGTTTAGTTTTTGGGAATACCCAAAAATTCAATATGAGGTAGAAAAAAAAGAGAAGGAATTAAGAATAACTATAAAAATGGATTTATATGAGCCCAACTTGAAAATAAATATTTGTTGAGTAGATGGATGAAGGAAGGAAGAAAACATTTGAAAGAAATGAGCCTTGCTGCTCCCTTGGTAAAACTAGAGCTTTGTCTAAAGGATCCAACTAAGACGTGGAATTATTTGAGCTACTAAACTAGACCATATATTGAGTGGAAGAAGTGCACTTGTAGTTTTTAGAAAAGTTTTTATATTTAATTTTAATTAGTAATCTAACCCTTTCTACAATGTCACCATGGTTACAGTTAGCCATGGTCACCCATAGTCCAAGAATATTGAATGAACTTTTCCAGAAATAACAATTCATAGGCTTTAAGCTGTATACCGTCAGAGTATAGTGATTAACTCTTGTGCTGTCCTTCACTCCCCCTCCTTGAAATGAATAATCCATGTGACCATTGCATCCACACTATAGACACAACCTCCCCATCATTCACCTAATGTCTAGTGCCGCCTTAGTAATCAGATCAACTACTGAGGCACCATCCTCTTAGTCTTCAAATAATGCTTTTTTTTTTCTTTCCTATTGGTAATGACCCTCAAAGTACAAAAGCAGTAATATAATGCTGACAGTTTTGATAGAATATATTGTGGTTACTCTGTTTGTTACTAGTGATGCTACCCTCATACTATAACTAATTTATAAGTTAAACTTTATCATAGATATGTATGTATATGTATAGGAAAAATAGATGTACAGGACTATGTAACCATCTACTTCATCACATGTTTCCTTGCCGTCTGGGAACATATCCACCATGGATGATCATAACTCCCTCACTTTTTGTTTGTTTGAGGGGTGCTGTTGTTGTTTGTTTTGTTTTGAGTAGGTTCTCAATTCCTGTTGCTCTACAACAAGCTAAAGCAAGACCAAAAGACAAAATTCTACTCCAACCCCTGCTTTCTTTTTCTAGGATTAACTCTTAATGTGGTTCATTTCTGTTTGCAGAGCAGAGAAAATTAAAGAAGACTGATGTTCCGCTGCTGCAGAGGCTTCTACAAGGACCATCCAAAAGCAACGCTCGGATCTTCCTCATGGATAAAGACACCGAAGAAATTAGCAGTGATGTATGGACGCCGATAGCCCCCGCGTGTCTCTCCCTCTGACCCAGAACTTCATTCATACAACCTTCTCCTTTTCTTCTCAGGTGGCGCAGTACATTAATTTTCACTTTTCTTTCTTGGAATCCATTCTTCAAAGATTGGATGAAGAAGAGAAACGGGAAATTGAACAGATAATGGTGAGGTAAGTGAAGAGCATGCGCCTGCATACCTCATCTTTCCATAGAGTCAGTGTGTTTCCGGTACCCAGTTTTTCATGTTCTTCCTCTCCTTTTCAGATTTAATACTGAAAGGGCCTTTATCCTGAAGTGTCTTCAAAGTAAACAGGCAGCAAAAACAGAAACTACAGTCTAGAAGCACCACAGCACCCACAGCACCACAGCACCTACTGCTGACAGAGCTAGAGAGGACACTGTCGTCGAGTGAATGTACAGTCTGCCTCGGCGTTCTGTTATGAATGACCTTGAAGGCATGGAAAACTGAGTGCCAACCAGCCTGCTTCGTCTTCGGAATGATGAGGTGGGCTGCAGTTCAGAGTTGGACTAATATAAGACTGGACTTCATTTTAGTAACCGAAGGAAGCCTGGATACTATGTATTCCAAATATCACTTATAGGAAATTACTTAGTGATTTAAGTGGCCTCTGCTGATATCATGCAGTTTGAACTTGTTTTATCTTGCACTCTTAAAAGAAATGAAACATTTGCTGACTCATAAATGGTTGGAAGTAATCACTTCCTTTCTTGACATCAATGCCATCAAGGCATCAAGGACATGAATTGGCCATGTTTTACAACTGTATAAACAACTGAGCATTTTCACACAGTTTAGAAAAATATCTCTGCAAGGGTTTATGATTTATAACTCTATAGTATCAGAGCTATTGGTCCTTTGGGAATAAAATAATTTGGACTCTGTAAAGAAACATAAACTTGGGGCTGGAGACATGGCTAAGCAGGTAAGAGCACTGACTACTCTCCCAGAAGACCTGGGTTCAGTTCCCCAGCTCCCATGCAGTGGCTCACAGCTATCTGCAGCTCTAATCTTAGATAATCTGACACCCACCTCTAGAGACACTGCACACACACATGGTGCACAGACTTAAGACAGGCAAATTATCCATAACACTTAAAAATAAATAAAAATTAAAAATAAAAAACTAAACTCTGATTTCCTCTACCTGGGCCCTTCCTTCGCACCCCCACCCACACATACACCTTTTTCTACTGATAACTTCCAAGCTGGTTTTAACCTTAAAAATAGTTGTATTTGTTTTCTTTCTTTATCTTAGGAAACAAATATATCATGGACATAAAATGTACTCCATTAGACAGAAAAAGATTTGACAGCAAATACCTAGATGTTGCTGGTGATTGGTGTGGATAAAGGCAGGCTGCTGTAGCTGAGTTGGGAGAGGAATCACAGTACCCTCCCTCACTGTTGTGTATGACACTTGTGAGGTACTCACAGGTCTGCTGATCCCACTTGAGAAAGAAATATTATGGGATTTTATTTGTAAACTCTCTGTGAGCACTGTGTTTTTATCAATATTCTTCTATCCTCAACTCTTTCCATTTGAATTCTTTATCTTCAACTGTCCACTCATGTAACCTGAAATAAGGTAAAGTTGTATTACCAACATTAAATTGTGAAACAGTTGTAATAGGAAGCTATTGCTTCTCAGCCTCCCCAGAACCGGAACTAAGTGACAGTGTAAAAATGCTGTGGCATTTCTGTCCCAAGAAGTCTCATTGTTTGAAATAAAGTCTTGCATTTCCAATGCTTTGCCTATTAATCAAGAAATGCACAGTTTTATCTCATTAAAAATTGATCCAAAGATCATAATATATTTTAAACCCATCTAGGTATAGTGGCATATCCTTGTAATCTTACCATTCAGAAGCCAAGGGAGAAAGATTACTACAAATTCAGGCCAGCTTGGACTATGTAGTGAATTCCAGGCCAACTTGTGCCCCAAAGTAAGACCCTCTCTCAAAACCTCTGTGTGTGTGTGTGTGTGTGTGTGTGTGTGTGTGTGTGTGTGTGTGTGTGTGTGTATAGTCTACAAAGTGCTTACAGAACTCAGCAAGCCTTGTATAGTAAAAGGAAAATGGTATAAAAACTCATAGAAGAGAATAAGGAATAACTAAGTGTATGCAAAGTATTGTATCTAAGTGTTTTCATCAATTCAGGCCAGTAGAGACAAAACACAGGCAGTAAGTAACCTGGGCAAAGTTTAGCATGAAGAGCTAAGGCTATGATAGGACAGCAACAATACAAATGAGAAGAGAGCTCTAATGGGTACCAAAAGGTGAGCCCCACGCAGACCTGTTTTGAGTATTTGTGGAGGTAAGGAGAAAATATAAACACTTTTGGACTAAGGATCTAGCCTGCACTTGACTCCAGGTTATAACACCACTGTCTGAATCAAACGGTGGGGAAGCATGCCAGGTAGACAGAAACAGAGAAATCTGTGCCTGACTGGCGGCTAGATTTCAAGAAACCCCTGGATGCAAAGCGTTGAAAAAAAAAAATTCTGTGTTCGGGAGCTTGGGAGACATCAAAACCCTCTGACAGCAATGTTTTTGTCTAACACGCCCTCTGCTGGCAATATGTGATATTGTGCAAGTTGCAAAGGAAGCTTTAAAGGATCCTCTACCACACACACACACACACACACACACACACACACACACACACACACACACACACACGGTTTTCATAGGGCTAAGAAAATAAAGACTGGCATTTCAGAGCAACAGAATCTTTACTAGCAAATATTAAACTGTTCAACAGATAATGATGCATAATGCAACAAATGGTTTTGTTTTTCCTGGAGCACAAGTTAGATGTAAAACTTACCCTATTATTCTTACTTGTAAGGTTTTATGTGGATGTCAGAGATACGAAGACATTTTTCAGAGTTGTTTCTTACAATGATGCTTATTGTGACAAAAGAAAGTAAAAAGTCTAAATGTTCAAAAATAGAAAAAAAATATTTAAAAGGCAAGAAACATTTGCTCAGAATTTTATAGTCATTAAAATGTTACTTTAATAATAGGACTACATTCTCCTTATAAATATGAGAATATATTGTGCATTTGCACACTAATAAGCATTTATCCACTCATAAACCAAAAACAAGTTATGTGTAGACTATAGAAAGATCTGTGTTTCTTTAATTTTTTAAATTTATTAAATATTACACAACAGTATACTTTTTCAATCAAGAAAGAGAAAATGTGCCACATGGGAGTTATCCACCAAGAGTAGGAGGTAGAAGAATAGATTCCTACTAGATGCAAAATATTTTTAATATCATTCTAGTTAAACATCAACTTTATGTCTTGGTGTGGTTTAAAGAAAATCTTTCCTATCTGCCCTCCTTAATCTTCCTGCAAGTCAGCTGGAAGAAATGGCTGTTTTTTGGTTTTAGTGGAAAAACAATTATAAATGTATGGTATTTGATGTGGTGTTTCAGGTTAGAGTGTGAAATGATTTGAATCAGGCAAGTTCATCACACCGAATGCTTATCACAACTCCAAGATGAGAACGTTTTAACACCAATTCTTTCAGCGTCTAGAAATTCCAAGGGACAAGGCAAAGCACAGGGGAGAGACGGTGGCTTATGATTGGATCACCGAGTTGCTGGGGTTCCTCGAAAGCTCCTCTGGATCACTGGCTTCCTTCTGTGTGTGATGGCCTGAGCGGCCCATGGGGAAAGCCTGCTAGATCCCGCACCTAGCCTTTCTACCGGAAGCCAGCCGACTGTCTTCTGGATAGCAGCTATCTGGATGCTCCATACTCTGTTTGTCTCAGAAGAGGATTTCGAGACCTCAGACAAGCCTTCAAAGGCCAATACTTAAGCTAATAGTTTGAATGCAACTTCTGAGAGACCCTGAGCCAGAAAATCCAGTAGAACCACTTCTGGGTTCCTGATTTTGTGAAACGTGTTTGCTGTGTTGTGCAGCTAAATGCTAAGATTGCTACATAGCCCCAGATTGCTAATTTGATTTCTAAGGCCAAATCTATTTCAGCTATTTTTGCATAATGCAAGACCATAAACTTTGTCAAAAAAAAGTTTTTCATTTTCTAAGTGATCCAAATTGTTCATTGTCAGTTACATATTAATTAAAATTAAATCCCAGATATCATAGGATGGTTATTAATCATAGACTCTGCTGCATTTATCTTTGTACTTTTTATACTTCATACCATGTCTTATTGTACATAGGGTGTACTCAGTAAAATAAATAATTTATGAATTAGTTATTACCTAAAATATTTTTATGAACTCTGTTCTGCATACATCTGTTCACAAGTCTGATCAAATCGCTAGAAACTTTGCTATATTTTTTACATAACATCAACTGTCCCCAACCCCAAAAATACACTCCAGATAAATATTTCATTAACTCAGCACTCTGAAATATTTATAGCCAACATTACTGTGGCCTCTAGTTTCGGGCTTTGCAGATTGGTCTGGTCCATTTGAGGCAGCTGACAAAGGAAAGACAGTAAGTGGAACTACTAGGTTGAAGTACATGAGAAACACACGATAGGATGTAATTAGCAAGGCAAAAACCTTCATTGACATTCATGTGTACATTCAATAGCATTTAATACCAGTTAGACATTAACACTGATATTTGATCAGCAAAGCCTGAGATTCCATACAGCTAGTACCATTGCCTTTTCCCTTGCACAGCTTTCTATCCAACTAGTTTAATTATCATCCAATCACAAAGGGGAAATTTTTTTTAAATTCCATTTTACATATCAGGAAAGTAAGCCTTGAAAAGTCTAGGAGATAGACTAAGATCTTACTCTGAAGAAATAGGTAGAATTTGAACCATGTCTAGCATGATGGATGTTAAGAGTTGAATTCTAGGAGACTGGTTCCAGGACCCTACTCAGATATTGCCATCCTTGATAATTTACGTCATCTCTAGCTTACTTATAACTAGAGGTTATTTACTAGAACAATGTAAATGGTAAGTAAATAGCTGTTATAGAACATTGTTGAGAGTCTAATAACAAGACACCCGCACCTGTTTTGCTTAGCCATGTTGAAGTATCTTTACTCCACAGTCTGCCAATTAAACAGGAGCAGAATCTACAGAGGGGGGAGTTCATTGGACAGTTGTGAGATCAATGTGAATAACACATGTAAATGCTGGTGCTTTGCATAGAAGAAATATTGAGGGAAAGAATCTGATTTATTTATTAGCCTATGTCATGGATAGACATCCCTCCCCCACTGCAGCCTTAAATCCACTGAGCCTGATTGCCTACAACTGCTTTACTTTCTTATAGCCAGTCAAACTGGACTGAGGAGCTGGCTCAGTGGGGGAAGAGCTTGCTGTGAAAGAATGAGGACCTGAGTTAAGAAACCCAGGATGCATGTAAAACCAGATTCGATGATGCACATCTGCAATCCCAGGGCTCCTATGGCAAGATGGGAAGTAGAGAGGGAGAATCCTGAGACTCTCACGGGCAAGCCAGCCTGGTGTGCCTAGTGGTAAACAAGGCAGAATGTAATAGCCAACACCTGAGTTTGTCTTACAGCTATGGGTCTGCGATGGCATGCATGTGTTCACACTGAAACACAAACACACACAAGACTAAAAACACAATACAAAAACTACAGCTAAATGGATTGCTCACATTCTCTGAGGCACCCTCACTACTTGTCCAGCTGCTGAAGCCATTCTTGTTGTCTAGTTCTAAGCAAGGCTCTGTTCTTCAGTGACCTTTGTGGTCTCTAAATCCTGTTCACCATGATCATTTGCTCCACTTTTAAAACACTGGACATGTGACTCATGTCTTTGTTATAAGGCCTTAAATTCATTGTCTTATACCAACTCATTAGTATCTTGGACCCCATGCATCTGTCTTTATTTTAACTTCTGTGTGTTTTTAAGTGTGTGCACATGTGTGAGAACAAGTTTCCATAGAGGCCAGAAAAAGGAGCCTTCAAACTAGAGTCATAGGCAACAATGACTGCTAGATGTTGGTGTGGGAAACCAAACATGGATCCTCTAAGAGAGTGTTTGTGCTCTCTAAATAACTGAACCATCTCTCTCATCCCTACACAGTATTTTGCATAATGCATTGAATGCACAGGATGGTCAACAAATATGAGTGTTGCTAATGTATGTAAAACATTGATAACTCTGAATTAGAAAAAACAATTAAGAGTATGATAATTAGAATTTAAAGTTTCCTATTTCTCTAGTCAAAATAATTCACTTATTTAATAAACACTGACCTATTATTTTTTTTATTTTATTTTATTACATAAAAGAATCATCAAAAACATCTAAAGGCCTAATTAGAATTCCTTTGCATCATTTTTAGTAGAATTTCCAGAGAAAAGAGAAGTCATCCAATTTACTCAAATTAGTATCAATATAGTGGAGGCTGGCAATGTCATTATCGCATGCACACGAGAGAGTAGGAGCAGAACACATTCCTAAAGGTAATTTTATTAGCATATTTCCCTCAGTTCATCACCAGGCATCCTCACAAGTGGTACAGACAGCTCTGTGTTGACCTTGAAGTCTTCACTGTGGGGGCCCAGCAGCCAGTTCCCAGTGAGATGTGGCTGCACACTAAATTGGCCAGAGACCTTGAGTGTTTTGGGTTTATGTCTCTGCCACTGCTTTTGAGAGGCAGAGTTTGTGGTGGGAGAGCTCTGAGGGGCTGATGTGGAGCTTGATATGCCATTTGCTAATGGGAAAGGAAAGATGGTGTGGTCGGCTAGTGCTCTGCACCAACACTGAGCCAATGAGCAGCTACTCTGTTATCTTCCGTATTGACGATCTCAGTAATGATCCTACATCCATGCTCTCTGGGCTGAGTCGTCCTCTACGGGACACTGGCACCTCGTGATCAGTTGGAGTCCTTAGGGAAAAATAATTGACATACCTGTGATTGGGAAAGAGAAGCCAGAACTGCTACAATCCTGGTCCCTAAACAGAAACGTCTTCGAGCTTCCATGTTGAATGCCTGAGGTAGCCCCACTATGTACCTTCCTCTGGGCATCAGACTTCCCACAGGCCTAGTCTCTTAACCTAAAGACTCAGATAATTGCAAGTCCTTTATCGCTTTTAGGACATCAAATCTGAAATATTTTCATCTCTTCTCAAAGCAGTCAGGCTCTTTTGTTGCAGGATAATGCACACATACAAACATACACTCATATTCACATACGCCCATATGCACAAATACACATGCACACACGCACACGCACACATACACACAATGTGCACACATACAAACATGCACTCATATACACATACACCCACATGCACAAATACACATGACACACACGCACACACACACATGCACACACATGTGAGCTGACTTGTATTCCTTCATCCCACCATTATGATTGCCCACCATTGCAAGATGGGAAAGAATGCATGGAAATAAGGAAGCTTAGATAGTTAATTAAGCTTAGGAGAATCATTAGATGATGAATAAAGTTGGAAGACCAAAGGCTTGAATATAGCCAACTAGTGAACTAATAATATGAGAGAGAGAGAGAGACCACAGATGTAGTCAAAGTGAGTGTAAGTACACTCTATTATTAAGTGCACTATATTAATTATTCTCTTAAAATTATTCCAAAATTATAATTGCAAGAGGACTGAAAGGAGAGACTTAAAATGATTTGTCTCTTAGAAATGGGGAATTTGTCCTGCTGCTCTTTATCTGTATGAACTAAATCAAGTATTACTTAATTTTCAAACTTAAATAATTTATCAAAAGAACCTGAGGTCAGTAACTCAGAGTGACCTGATCAATATATATTTAGCTAATTATTCTGCTTAATCAGATCATCATTTTTTTCTTCATGATTATATCATACAATTGCAGTACCTTTGACCACAGACTCATTACACTGGGCAGACCCATCACATACAGATCTAGACCCCTAAAGTGGAATTTTCTGCATTGACTTGTGCTAAGCCACATCTAAGAGCAAAACCTAACCTTACTTACTCATTTCACATTGTTTAGCAACCACATTTCACCACACCCGACTTCCGCTAGCTCACTTTATTCAATTCTCACATTCGGTGAGGTGATAAATAGCTGGCTGTGGCTATCTATCTTCATGTGGTTAGACTAAAGAATTTCTGTGAAGAGAATGTTTTCCTAGTGCCTGCTAATGACTGTACTCTCATTGTTTCCCAAACTGTGAAGTTTTCTTCCTTGGACAGTCCAGATTCCGCCTGTTGGGCTCTATGCTTCATGTTCATCATGAAAAATGGACCAGCTCCCCAACTGCTTCATCTCCGTATTTTCTTCTCACCAGCCTTCTGACACTGACTTCAGCTCATCTCCACTCTTAGAATTTTTCTTTTGTTGTGAGGCTACATCTTGATGTATCTTCCAACTGGCCTAAAAATGCTTTCCCCTCTCACTGGCCTTAGGAAGAAAGGCGGTTTCAAGTTTACCCACTTTCTCTTTCAGCAGGCTGAACAGGTTTACTGGATTGACAATTACAGTCTCAGGAAATGCCTTCCAGGTGCTAACTGAAGTTAGTTACCCTTTACAGCTCTTCAGCCACCACAGGTGTGGCCAGCAGGCCCAACCCTCTCCTGGAATCTCAGCTCCAGGTAGATTCTTGGGACCTGACAGACTACTCTCTGTCTCCAGTCAAACCCAGAATCTATCCACCAAAATAGAAGTCAGCCATATAAACTTTCAAAGAAAAGACTCCAAAATATTTTCATCATGGATTCCTACCTTTTTGGCCTCTTTGTGCATTACAAAGCTTGCTTTAAAACATAAGCTAGTCTTAAATACTCATATTTAATAGTCCCTAAATTTTCGTTTTCTTTCATAATTATGTTGTTTTCCAGTGGTTTCTTTTTATTTGTACTGCTACCCTTTATTCTAGCTTCTCACCCAAAGTCAGACCTATGGAAATATTGGAGGGGGAGGTAGAGGGTAAATGTCCACCTTCACACTGGAAAGGGGGTTCCTGAAGTACGGTCCTCACAGGACCACACCAGTAGCAGTGGTGGCACCTCGGAACTTCTTAGGAACCTTAAGTCATCAGACTTCATACAGAGCTACTGAATTAACAGCTCCACAGGCAGAGCACACTCCTTTTGTTTCAGCAGCCTTCCAGATTATACATACTAACACCTGAGAAGCATTGCCTGGAATGATCAGGCAAAAGTGAACTTGAGCAAATAAGAGAGAACATAGAGTTAGCATTAATCTGAAAATCCTGGCAACTTTCCATTAGTATAATATAGCATTCTGGTAACTTCTATGGCCCTCTTGCATGTGGGGGTATCTCCAACTCAATAAAGAAAGAAAATGAAAGGGAATATATTTGACCTTTATAATTAGGAAGCAAAAACACACTACAGTATTTCTACTCTTGTGTAGACTGACTAGATGACACCCAGTATATGGGAGTTCAACTTAGACTTTTTTTTCTACTTTATGTGAAAGCCATACACACTTAAACTTAAGTTTGAATTTTTATCTTTTCCCAAGCTTGTAATGAGTGGTCAGTGGTAGTGAGCCATACACAGCTTCCACTCAGCCACCCAAGAGGGATGAAAAACCAAACTGGACCCAATGCTGCCCTGTGGCACTCGTAGTAAATGAATGTTTGACTTTATTCCAACTTACAGTGGATCTATCAGACAGAAACCTCATTGTTGAGAGGACTCTGCTAGATATCTGACTTCTACAGGAACCATAAAAGTCAGAGATAGAAGGCGGCACTGTGAGTGATCAAAGCCACAGTGAAGGCTATTTGAAAATACTTCTGAGATAATTGCTAAATGCAGCGCCAACCTGACCAGCCCAGCCTGCCTTGCTAAATGTGGAGGGGCCTGTCACATGTCCCTGTGCAGATCCTATGACCTAGTGTTTCTACGGCCCTGCCAAGGCCTCAGAGCAGTGTCCCTCCCGCATCGATTCCTCCCCGAGACTTCTCAAGAATTTGCTGAGTCACATCCTATGACATCCTCAGCAACTCCAGTTGCACAACTTTATAGTCCTGTGAAAAATAACATACTTGTTTACTACAATGACCCTAATAGACAAATGGCCTTCTGGTGATGAGGGTAGTGTGTGTATTTTGTGTGTTTTGTGTGTGTTGTGTGTTTGTGTTATGAGTGTGTTAGTTTTGTGTGTATGTTATATGTGTTGTGTGTGTTATATATATGTGTTATGTGTGTGGTGTGTGTATGTGTTAAGTATGTGTATGTTGTGTGTGTTGTGTGTGTGTGTATTGTGTGTTGTGTGTGTATGTTGTATGTGATGCTTGTGTGATGTGTATATGTGTTATGTGTTGTGTGTGCATGTTGTGTATGTGCACATGCCTGTACTCTGGTCTTGTCTTTCCTCTGTGTTCCTCAGCCTCTCTGTTAATAAAGTTCTCTCCACTGAGGAAATAAAATTCTTTTTTTACCTGATCTCCAGTTTATGCTCTCAAACAACAATAAGGGACTCTTTCTGATTGTGTCCCCAAAAATTTCTAGGGGAGAAAAGTCACAATTTTCTCTAACAGATGTTTAAACTGTTAATTTTTTTAATTTCTAATTTTCAAATGACTTTGTTCTCTGCCACTAGAATAGGCCTTCAATTCATCCTCCCCTCTGCCTGTAAGCATCCCCTCCCACCTGGCACCACAGTCATTGTGTCTAATTCTTCTATTTTTGTCTGATTCTTCTAATTTCTCCAAACATACATAAATATTAAGAACTATGCCAACGCCCAAGCATGGTTCTATTAGTCAGTCACTCCCATACATCTTTCTAGTCTCTGCACCTCCTCACTTGTGGATGCAATGGGAAAGGGTTTCCTGGCTTTAACACTGGTATTCCCCTGGGTTTACTTGAACGGCATGGGCACCTCTGCTAGAATACACATTTCCTTCTTTCATGCATAGCAGCACATCTCCAACAGCTGTATCAAATCCTCAGGACAGACTGCAATGCCTCTTCTGTTGCATATGGCTTCTGCTTCAAGAGGTTACTGAGAGCCTAAAGCAGAAATAAGTGGGATGGGGGTGAGAGGGTAGCTCCTGAGTTTTCGGGGCCAGCTCCAAGACTGTCTTACTGACTTAGATCCAGGGACCATCCTTGCCTCCACCTCACTCCTTCTCTCGTCACTCGATGGCCTGATAGTTTACACAGTGTTCGTTCATCTCTAGCTTCATTTTTTCATAAGCATTTTTCTGCAATTCTACCTTTTTAGCATAGAGATCATCACGTCATTTTAGTGATCTCTGGGTAATTCTTGTAAGCAACTTCTTTTGCTGCCATTTTCTTGCAGAGGAATGAGTAGAATACCTTAATGTTTTTTCTGTTTTATTTTACATTCTGAGCAACTAACTTCCACATAAACATCACTAGATGGCGTGGTGGAAACGGAGAACATCCTGTGTGTAGTTAATGACAAGAACTGTAAGTGAATTTGACGGTGCAGTCGCTTGCCCCACATCTGAGCATTCCCTTCAAGGATGACCCCTCACAACAAGCTACAAAGATTCAGCTGCCATGTTTTCCTTCCTTCCTCCTCTCCCTCATTCCTTCCTTCCTTCCTTTCTTTCTACTTTAAGACAGGAGAAATTTAACCACTAGGAAAATGGGGTAAAAATAAGTAACAGGAGGCTAGGACTATGACTTCAGTCAGTAAGAGAGTTTGCTGCAAAACATGGGTCTCAGCATCCACCTGAAAAGCCAGCTTGTCCTCCATCCCTTGCTTATTACACCAGCACTGTGGGATTGGTGGAGACAGTCAGGCAGGTCACTGGGAGCTTACTCGCTGCCAGACTAGATCTGATTCAGTGAGAGACACTGCTTCAGAAGGAATTAGACAAACATGATAGAGCAGGATGCCCAACATCCTCCTCTGACCTCTGCATATGCTCACACACGTGCACATATCACACATGCGTGCGCCCCCCCACCCACACACACACATACACACACACACACACACACACATATGCAGAGAGACTCGGGGACATATGCATTCATTAGTATTATGCTACTAATCTCAAAACTACTTTTAGTCTTTTTTCAAGTGCACATTGGTAATATCCAGGATTCTAATATGTACCATAAATGAATATAAAAGTCAATACCTCAAAGTTCTAAGCCATTTCTTCTCTGGGAGCCTCCATCTGGGTTCAGGCAGTAAAGCTTCAGGCTTTCTGAGTCAAAGACAAAACTGAAGATATGGATATTGGGAGATGAAAAGCTCTAGACCCCACCCATCCTGGCTCACTAGACTGACATGACTTGACCCTCATGGCAGAGCTGGTTGTGATAGTTATTATCAAGGAGATACAAAGACAATCGAGAGCAGGCTATGTTCCATTTCTCTGTCCCCACAACATTCACAACATTGCTCTCCTCCCTGCTGTCTCAACATGGAAAGCTAGTCACTGCCATACATGTCAACATAGGTGATTCAGGACAGGTCCCGGGCAGCAATGAGTGCAGTCACCAGCAGGGCAAATTGAGTTCTAGAAGAGGGAAGCAAGGTAAGGAGGATGAAGCCCTCTTGCTTCCCCTGATCCAAATCAGGTTGTGGCCACAGGTCCCACCAATCCTTTGTGAGTGTAGCCTGCAGACTTGGCATTCCTGTTTCTGTCAGGTATAATGGTACATACTGGGAATTCCAGCATTAGGGAGGCAGAGCCAAAAGAATCTATGAGTTCAAAGCCAGCATGGCCTACATAGCAAGCAAATTCCAGATCACCTTGAGCCCCACAGTGACTCGCTATCTCAGAGCACAGAAATTCCTACGTCCCCCACCCTCATCTCACACCCTTTCCCCATATGAGGACACACAGTGGTGCTGAGACAATGGTGACTGTCAGCAGTGAGCCAGCACAGGCCACCCTGTCTTCAGAAACATCCAGAAGATATGACTGGCTTTCAAAGGACGACATTACCTACTTCTGAGAAGTTATATGGCAGACCAAAGGAAGGCAGGCCATTTCATTTAAGCCCACGTGTCCCCTAGTTCAAGATTCTAAAAATTTAGTAAAATCAGATAAGGTGACAGAGAGTACACATGAAAAACTTGCTTATAATTATTTCTCATAGAAATTGAAGATAATTTATGGCCAGCAATAATAAATGGTTGGATTAATTTAGAACATTATAGAACCAGTAAAATGCTGCTATGAAGAATAACTAATAACAAAACATATATAAATATATACATTGTAATAGTTTAAAGAGAAATATTTAAAATAATGTATGTTGGCTTTTCATGTCTGTTAATTTTTGCAGTGTCTCAAGAAATGTGCTCGTAATTTTATTTATAATATTCAGCTTTATATCTTCTTCAACAGGAAATGTCCTTCATTTTGCATTTGTAACAGTGGTTTCAGATTCTTTAGACAGAGCTCACAAATCTGTAAGATGAACCTCCATCCCAGAAGCCATGAGTAAGATGTCTACCTAGTGAGAGCGGCTGAGTCCATGGAAGCACGGAGAATTCTGTAGTTGCCTGCTGGATTTCCGCTAGACTCAGTTTCAAATCATAGAGGGGTGGGGGCAATCAGCTCTTTGAAAAAGTACTGAGAAGATGCTTTTCTCCAAAGTCCTGCAAACCATTAAGGTACATCAGCTCTGCCATGGCAACATGTCTGAAAGCATATCAGGAGGCAGGCAACGGCTTTTGTGGGTAATGGATGAGCTGCAGGGAACCTCCCATTGAGTCTGGAGTAGCACCATGGTCACATGCCTGGAGAGCTTTTTGGAGCTGTGAAAGGAGAGTCTCAGAAACTCCCTCCTGAGCACTGTAGTGACGACTGGCACAGAAATGCTACATAAGCAGGCTGTAGCAAGAGCTGATGGGAACTGCATTAGTTATCATAGAGATAATTGCAGGAAGCAATTGTGGAAGTGTGGACCCATCATACAAATATGACATCATGTATTCCTGTGACACACATGCATTTATAATGTGTATCTACATTATTGGGCTTGAATGATATAATTTTCTTTTCTATTTGTATTTTATAAATATTTACAGCTACATATATTGTCAAACAAACCAATATTTTATAAAAATCAGAACATACAATTTTTCTAGCCAACAGTTCTTCCCATAATCAGTCTTCATTCTTAATTAGACCTAACCTAAAGCTCTCTTGAATGACAACACTCCATGCCAATTACATCTACAGAGTTTGTGGAAGCCAAAGAATAGGTGTTATACTCAAAGACTGAGTACAGAACACATGAAAGATACCCAATAAATGAGTCTCAAATGAAATAACAATCTGTGATGTGGTGGTGGTGATATGAAGGTAAGACCACTGCACCCATTTTAAATATGTTCCTCAACCAGGATTTAATTCCTTACACACACACACACACACACACACACACACACACACACACACACACAGAGAGAGAGAGAGAGAGAGAGAGAGAGAGAGAGACAGACAGACAGACAGACAGACAGACAGACAGACAGAGACAGAGAGAGACAGAGAGACAGAGAGACAGAGAGAGACAGACAGAATGAGTACTTCATTACAGCTCTTACATATTCACTTAGTAGCTAATAATCAAGGAGTGTCTAACTATTGTAATAAAGCCTTCAGTTATAATGAGGCCCCTTCCCGTGCACTCCTGTCTCTCTTCTGACTAACCACTGCGAAATCCCAAACACCTCCCTGATTGGACAACTCCCAGAAGCTCTAGTCTGGTCTCGGGAAATGTCTTTCCTTTCGCTGCCCCAAGCACTCACTCTGCTTTCGGTCCACCTGCCTTCCTGCGAGTTTTTGGCTGAAGTTCCCAAATTGGCCAGTAGAGGGAGAAAGAGCACAGGGACTGAGTTTGGAAATTCGCCCTGAAACAAGGAGAAATGGCAAGAACCGGTCTCCAATCGCTTGGTTCATGGTATCTGGAAATGAGATTCAGGACAGGAATATTGGGGATTCGTGCTACGCACACTGCTCTGAGAACAAAAGCTGGCGTGAGAGAGCTGCGCTGTCTCCAGCAGGTTTATCCTACCACAGTCACACAGGAGGTCCTGAGTCCCACTGCTCCCCAGTCCCGGGTGCGACCTGGCGGCCTCTAGTCCTCCAGTATTTCCATACTTCAGTTTCTAGTTTACCGTTAAAATTTCTATGTTCTATTTACTCCTGATTACTACCAATTGATTTCCAGGGTTCACTAAATTACCTATCGTTTTATTTAAAACAGATGCTTCGGTTTATATATTATTTAAAATTAGCTTCCAAAGCCGAATGGTTGTGGCACACTAGCTGAAGAAGCTCGTCGTGAATATAAGGACATAATATGTGGTAATGTCCCCCATGTTGAAGGAACGAACAGTCCAAAGGGCTTCTGCAACATACAAGTTCTGTAAAATCTTAGTAAGTTCTGCTGTCTAAATGATTTATTTTAAACGTTTTAATTAAATAGTGTATGTTTCTGTCTATGTGTATACTTGTGTGTATGTGTGTGTGTAAATGCACATGAATACAGAAGAAGGCATGAGATCTCTTGTAATTGTAATTACAGGTGGCTATAATAAATATCCACCTGAAATGAATTGCTGGAAACTTGCAGATCTTCTGCAAGTACAGTGTACACTCTTAAACACTGTGCCATCTCTCAATGCCCCTAACTGATTCTTAATAAGAACAAACCAAAGAGATCACTTTATTGCAAGATTTCTCTGATTTTCATTTCTAGTGTGTAGTGTTACTTTCCTAGAAAAGAAAGGAAATAAATCACTTCCAAACTTCTTTTAACAGCATGGTTTCTACAAACAACACTTTATCAGACTAATGCCTGAACTTCAACATTTTGGAGAAATTATATTAATGTATCCTCTGCCAATTTTTTTTATAGATGTGCTTCATTCTCATTAACAGATTAAGCAGGGGTTACAACACAGTAACTATACTGACTAATTTGTTTAATAGGTTTAATTCCATTTGATTTCCAACAGGACACTGAATTGTCGTATTCATTATACCAAAGTCATATCAGTAACTGGCTCAAATATTTCCATGTCAGCCCCCTTGTTGGCAAGAAAACCCAAAGTGCCCTTCACTTTGGGACCTCTCCTTCTGCACTCAACTCAAGTCCTCTTTAAGGCTGATGACTTGGTCACAAGATAAAGGTGGAGAAATAGAAGTTCCATGGACTTGCAGCTCCTCAAATCACAGCTTTTGGAGGCATAAGAGTTGTCACAGCAGTGGCGCACTCCAGCATTGACAGGCTTGGTATCATGCCTTCTGCACAGAGCTCCCAAAATCAGCTTTGCCTTTTCCAAATGAGAAAAAGTGAGAGCATCCAGGTCTGTAAACAGGCATTTCTCTTCTGCCGACCTGTTCCCAAACACGTGGCTTTTGGTTCCTGAATAATTGACTCGAAGATTAATATTACTTATAACTGCTTGGCCAGTAGCTCAGGCTTATTACTAACTAGCTCTTACATTTCAAGTTAACCCATATTCCTTATTTACACCCTGTCACATGGCAGTATCTTTATTAGCATGGCAGGGCACATTCATCTCCTGTTCCCTCTGCATCTGCCAGCGAGCAACTCCTGCCTCCACCCTTCTCTTTCCCAGCATTCTTAGTTTGGTCACTCCATATATCCTTCCTGCCTGGCTTCTGGCCAATCAGCATTTTTATTAAACCAATTCCAATGACAAATCTTTACAATGTACAAGAGTATTATTCCATAGCAGAGGTCATGTTTGCTGATTTTTTTTTCTCCATAGAATATGAGATTATATTTATGAATCCCCAAGTTTGAGTTTCTCTGGCACCACCTAAATTTCACTTTTTGGGGGAACAGAGGGTGGTCAGTGTGCACCAGGTCCCAGCTTCTGCTCCTCTTAGTGTCACTCTCAGGCTGAGGTAACTTGAGTCATCTCGAGGTTCCTTCCTCTCTCATCTGATAGACCTGCTTTGGAATGAGAGTGTAACTTCACACACCTGCCCAAACCACCAATTCAGCATTAAGCATCAATCCCACCCTAGGACCAGTGTGACTCACATGTGCAAGCTGGTGGGATATCTCAACAAGCTTCAATCCAGTGTCACCCAAAATTGTGCAACAGGCATCTGCAACCAACTGCAGAACCGATACACAGCTGTGCTCCATGGGTGTTCAAATGCATAAGCAGGGAGCTTTCTCCTGTTCATTTTCTCCCTCATTTCCTTGACACCTTCTAGAAGTGTCTCCTTACCTTGCTCCCACTTGGATGCCCACAGACAAATACTCACCCTAACACTGTCTATAAACTGTGCCTGTGTGCCTTTCTGGGTACACTGGCCACCCAAATGTCCTGCCACTCACGTATGGGAGGATGAAGTTATGCAAATCAGTCAACACAAATGGTGAATTACGTATTTATCCATTTTAGAAGTAACAATGCAACTTCCCCAAAGCAAGACTCTAGGAACATATACATCTAATCAAATGAATTCCCCAAGGAACACATGATTCCATAACAACAACACCAACAAAAAAAAGTTAGGTTAAAGTGAAGTTAGAACTAGCTAATAACTTTCAATTTCTTGATTTAAATAACTATGCTTTATTAGAAGAAAGGTTACAGCAAGTTAGCATAAAGGATACAATCTACTGCGAATACAGGACAAACAGAATTAGCACCAAACAAGAAATCAGAAATGCTGAACCGTGTGCCTTAAGAGACCTAGAAGCTAAATCTCAGAGGTGCTCAGGAACAGTCTCCATGGTGAAGAAAGGAATGGGTGTAGCCATTTCAAGGGAGTCTGGAGGAAATGTCCTCAAGGCCATCCCTGCTTTTCCTTTCTTCTCATGCAAACTCACCCTCTTTTAATTCAGCCTCTCTGATATTTTGGCTGAGGAAAGGGATAGTCTGTTACTGCACCCAGTTGTCTCAGGCTCCTGGAAGATGTTTGCTCCTGGCAAATAAACACACTTAGGTACTAACGCATTAAACATGTGAGTTCCATGAGGATTAGTCAAACGTCTGTCCCATCTTTGAAACTGCTAACCAGGGCAGGGAAAAGTTATGTGAATCCCAGTGACACAGATTAAGAGGGGCCAGTCCCCCCCTGCTGCTAATTGAAACCAGTTGGCAGGAGCTGCCTGGGAAGATTCTCCCCTGAGGATTGTTTTTCCCCATTGGTAGGTCATAGCTATGTCCACAAAAATGAGGTTAATTTCTGGGGATGGGCGAGCAGAACTTCAGACAGATGGTGTGTGCTTACCACATCCTCGACACAGGCAGATAGCAGCTCATCCCTTATTGGGCAGCATCCACTGGCACACACCACCATCTTCTTGGTAAATGCCACCAATTCCTGCACACACAGCTTCTTTAGTGTAAAGGACGGTGAGCATAAACCAATAACTTCTTCTTACTTTTGGTACATACAACACCAGTGGTTCTCAGCCTGAAGGTCGAGACCCTTTGCGGGTGGGGGTGGGGGTGGGTCAAATAACTTTTACAGGGAGCGCATATCAGGTATTCCCATTTTGATTCATAACAGTAGCAAAATTACAGTTACAAAGTTGCAATGAAATAATTTTGTGGTTGAAAGTCACATGAGGAACTGTATTAAAGGGTCACACAGCATTAGGAAAGTTGAGAACCACTGAGTGACAGTTTCCCACGATATCCAGCATTATCACTGAAGTGGGAAGAATGAGGCAGGGATTAGAGTAGGCTTAATGATTTCTTCTGCTCTGTCCTGATGGCTCAGTGGGTAATAAGACACAGTAGCCACTGGCCTCACGCTCGTACCCTCCTCCATCTGAACCCATCTTTATTAGACTAATCAGGGATACATTCAGAGTCAAAATTCGCCTAGCAGTGTCTGGGAGGAGCCGGGATGACTCTCCCAAAGGACCACTTGCCCTGTGTGGAGCAGCTCCTAGCTCCAGGGACTCACACCCCAGTGAGCAGGGGCAGCAAGTACAATGCCTGGGCAGCTGAAGAGCACCGCTGGTGCTCTGAGCTAAATCAGAACTTGAAAAAGGCTCTAGTCTCCCGCTGAAAATGAGGGAAGGGATTGCCTACTACGACCACGATCCCCACCTTTCATAGTCCCGCGTTCACTTCAGAAAACCTTATGAAGATTTCTCCTTCAATAAGTGCATACTATGCGTACTTAAAAACAGATCTGCGTTTTGTCAGCTTTATGACTCAGCAAATATCTTTTTCAGGGACCCAGGATCTAGGGACATAGACAGCTCCTCTTTGTCTCATCTTTCGGGTGTGGGGAGAGCTCAGATTGGGGAAGAACCCTACTGCAGGTTACAAACTACCCTGGTTTAAAGATACGGGAAGGGCTTTGGAGGTGGGGGCGGGGCTGCTGACATCCAGACTCTTAGTTAATGCAAATTAGGTAAATTGGCGGGTAAAGCTGGCTGACTTTCAGCAAGTGGGACTGTCAGATTATCTTGAGGAGATCATCTTGTTCAGAATGAGTTCACTGATTATTGTGTGGAATGGGTTGTGTCAGCTTTACTGTGTGTGGGCAGGGAGCATGGCTTCTGTCGTTTCAGGCTATTAGTGGGCAGCCTGTGATGCATGTCACATTCTGGGTTAATGTTTATTCAGTTAGGAAGAAACTAGCCTGTTTCAATACTACCTTGACAAATTGTGTTCCTAGTGATAGGTCCCAACAGTGCATAAACGATGACATATTTTCCATGTCAGGAGGTCAGGTGGATTTTACAACAGTCCAAGCAGGACACGAAGCTATTTTAAGGCTGTTCTGGCAACACAAGCTTTAAAATAATAATAATAAATAAATAAATAAATAAAGGACCTGAGTTGGTATAGGAGTGTTGAAGATGAAGACACAAACACAGGAAGGGTTTTCAGGGACAAAGACTACAACACCACACACAGTTAGAATTAGTTGCTTTGCTAGTAGAACACACACATGGAAGAAGGACGCCCTTTGGACAGCAGCCAGAGAGAGTCTGGGGCCTGGGTTCTAAGGATTTCTGGAAGATTTTGTCAGCCACAAATCTAATCTTTACAATGGGCATTAGCAAGTGAACACAACATAATAGAAAAGCCAGAAATCCTGCCTAAAAGAACCAGAGTCCTTTCTGTGGTACATTATTATGGACATTTAATTTAACCTCTATATTATGAGATACTCTATCAAACTGAACTTACTTTTAATACTGTATTTCTAAATAGACCATTCTAGTAAGACCCCAGAGTGGGCTTTACTTGTTGTTTACTTAATCCTAAATAGGATTCACCAGACTCTCTGTACCCAAGGTTTTTACATTCCTTTTGACAAATTACTAAAGCATCCATCTAGCCCTTCACTTAGTAGATAACATACTAACCTTGCCTGAAAAACCTGACTGGTTAAGTGACAAGGAGTCCCCGATTCTAATCTCTATTGCAACTCTGACTCCAAGTCACAGTGGAAGTCCGAAGTGTGAGAGTTCCTGGAGGCCCACAGACCTGTTTTGCACCCATCCCTACCTCAGGGCATCTGGGGAACTGGCTTTGGAAGCATGATGGAGGCTCTCATAGTTACATAAACATCTGTCTAATGAGCACCAAGGGCTGGGTAATACTCAACTGCAGAGTGGGTGCAGACTCAGCATGGGGATTAGCCAGTAGTCACTGACAAGGAGGAATCTGGGCCATTTTAGGAGCATTCCTGTCCTGGAAGTTAGTCTCCTTACTGCTTATGTAAGTCACAGTAAATTTTAATATCATGGTCATGACTTTCACAGACTACTCTTTGGAGCATCTCTTTCTAAAAAGTAATTGTTGTTAGTGTTTATCCAAGGTCACAACAATGCTTTTGTTAGGACTACAGAAACATTTTTCTAATAGTTTCATAACCACATTTGCTTAGTCACTCTTTTTCTCCCCAGATAATGACTTTGGAAAACTGGAAAAAAAATTATGTTTTATCTGAAAGAGAAATCATCACGTTTCATGAGAAGTAACTGGGACAGCATAATTGAGAATTCATATTACTGTGATATAAGCTTATTTGGGGGATTAAATGCCAAATTTTATAACCACAAGGCAAATCATTCGTCAAATTAAAAAGAAGAAAGGAGAGGTGTGTGTGTGTGTGTGTGTGTGTGTGTGTGTGTGTGTGTGTGTGTTCGTGGGTTCATTTAATAATTGGGATTTTTATATTAGCAGCATGCACATACACATATAAGCATAAATACATAGTGATGTGGGATGTCTTTCTGTACGCTGTGAATTACCATTGGGCAATAAAGGAACTGTTTTGGCCTATGGCAAAGCAGTTTAGAGGCAGGCAGGAAATCCATCCATAGAGAAAGGAGGAGGGTGGTGTCAGGGGAGAACACAGGTAAGTCATAAGCCTCATGGCAATTCATAGATTAATGAAAATGAGCTAAGTTGAAAGATCTAGCAGGTGATAACCTGAACCATAAGCCAGACAGTTTTTAATTAATATAAGCCTTTGTGTGATTACTGCAGGTCTGTCTGAACCTCAGGTCAAATAGGCCAGAAACTTCCAGCTACAACATAGGTATAGAGATATCAGTGTGCACTAAGAAGTCATGTTTTAATATGAACATATGTGAGTCCTGGCTATAAACCATCCCATGAATCTACAGTGAAAGGAACTAAACAAGATTTTTAGTCCATGAAATAGACTCTAGTGAGAATAGCCTTATAGGCTCAACTAATGGACAGGAGCACATCACCTTAGAAAGCCAACAGCAGTTTACCTTTATCCTAATAAGCAGTGTTTGGCATAAAGAAAATTCCCTCAGACTTGTAAACTGATGGCCTGGATTTTATTCTTATTTCTGTCTTTACTGTTGGTGTAACATTAGGCATATTGCCTAAGCTTCTGAGCCTTAGTCTTATCTACAGAATGAGCTCAGAAACTGCAGCATTGCCTATTTTACCAGGTACCAAGAAATTTGTGTGGTGCTATGTCATGTAACCTCTGCTCAGCCATGCTCCTGCATGGTGCCACAGTTGTAGATTACTTAAGATTGCTATTGACGTGATGAAGCTCCATGACCAAAGCAACCTGGACAGGAAAGGGTTTGTTTGGTTTATGCTTCCATTATTCATCATCAAGGAAGTCAGAACAGGAAGGCAGGAGCTGACACAGAAGCCATGGAGGGGTGCTGCTTACTGGCTTGCTCCCCTTGTCTTGCTCAACCTGTTTTCTTATTGAACACAGGACCACCGGCTCAGGGGTGGCTCCACTCACAATGGGCCTAGCCATCCATATCAATCACTAACTAAGAAAACTTGTCTGCAGACTGATCTTATGGAGTGGAGACATTTTCTCAACAAGGCTCTCTCCTCTATGATGACTCTAGGTTGTGTCAAATTGTTATAAATCTATCCAGCACAGTAGCCTGTGTTTTGGAGAAGCTGCACAGTCAGGTAGCCTTCTCTCTAGAAACAGAAATACCTGCTGGTGCCTGTTCTAATTATAATATCAGAGGAAAACTTGATATCATTTTACCCAGGCAAACTGAAAGACCCAAGGGGACATTCATCATAATTCATCTTGGAAAGAAATACTTGTCTATTAGACCTACATATATATATATACTAATATATATATATATATATATATGTAAATCTTAGAGGTAAGAAAGCATGGAGCATGACATGGTTGGGAAAGGGTCATTTGAAAGTCATTGAGAGAATTACTTGAGGCTTGGTTAGACTAGAGGCTACTGACAGGTAAAAGTAAAAAGATGCTTTAACAAGAGGGAATGAAGGGCATGAGACTATGCGACCTAGGGTTACTTGGGACAATGAGAAGTGTAATTTATTGAAACTCATATTCAGGGACAAGAACAGATGAGAACAATGGCTGCAAAGTGAGACCAAAGAATTTCCTGGGAATATTCAGAGTTCAGAATTACTTCAAGCATCTAGAAGGCATTTACAGGAAGATTTGTCCTATGCAGTAGCAGGTACTAACAAAATCTAGGAAAAAATGACATGGGAACCTAAGTCAAAGAGTTGTATGGGATTAGTTTGAAAGTGAAGAATGTGTGTGGCTGGTGAAGTGGGAAGCCAGCATGCTGTTAGTGTCTCAGCACAAGCAAGTGATGGTTCCCTCCTGTCAGGGAAGAACAGTGAATCTCCTCCAGGTAAAAGGAAGAACAGCTTTGTTAACATCTACCTTTGGCTTCTGGCATTATATTTAGTGTTAAAAGTTACTGGGATGGCAGTGTGGTGGGAGAGTAGGCCTAGAGACTGAAAAATCAGGAGTATAAACAACACGAGTGGTTAGAGAAGGCATTTACAGGGAGATGAGGAAGGAGCTCTTCATCTATGAACACGGCACGCTGAGAAAAAGCTCCTGCCATACAAATGAGGGAGAGATGGAGCTGTATAAATGTCCTAGAATAGGTCATGACCCTTGGAAGTGGAGGGATGGGGGTTAGGGTAGGGAGTCTGAACAGAACTTTTTCCATTAGCTCACTAGCCCACTCCTATTCTCAGAGTTCCTTCTTTTTTTGTAATAAATGGTCTCTGTTTCCATTTCTAACCATGTGTCTGTGTTATGGTTCTTTTGGAGAACCAGAGAACCACCTTCATTTTTGAGCAAAAGTTCCCAGTTTCAAGACAAGCCTGAAGTCTGCATAGGAGCAAAGTTCTAACAGGAGGGGTAGGTTGGGGATTGATAACAGTTAATTATCCATGTAATGTCTCAGGACCAGAGATAGCCTAGAAAGACCCAACCCAGGAGGTAGTAAAAAAAAAAGGGCTTGGGAAACAGCCAGCTAAGATAACAGAGAAAGTCTAAAAATCACCCCCAAACAATGAGCTAATCAGTATTGTATCCATACTAAAGGACCCCAATTAATGTATAATCTTGTGATTTTTGCCTTTAAAAACCCACCTTGTGAAGGGGAGGCACCTCCTCTGACCACTGTCATGCCTGTATGCTGGACCAAGGTCCTTGTCACTTTTGCATTTTGGAGAGTTCGCATCTCTGGTGGTCTGTTTGGGGCCTCATAACTAAGGCACAACACTTTGTCATGGGGTACAGAAATCTAGGTACTTCTAACAAGAGTCCCCTAGGCAACCACAGACATCGCTTATAACAGGAGGAAATGTGATGTAGGATTGAATCCAGGAGTCAGATGTAAGCTTAACCTCAAATGGCCTGAATAACTTTCAACTAGGACTTGGGCAAGTGACCCCACCTAGTTTTCAGAGAGGTGGGAAATAAAATTCACATCCAGAAATGGCCTAGACAGGAAGAGAAGAGAGAACACTTGCTGAGTGACTCCCCAGCTCTGCCAATGGATGTGAAGCCAGAGAGAGAACAGCTGGGAACTGAGCTGCCTGAAATAGTGAGTTTCAAAGAGCAGTAAGAAAAGGTGAAGGACAAACTGATGGAGGAACCTGTAAGGGCAGAGATATCCCAAGGTGAATCTTGCCCACCATCTGCTGCTGTGGAGAAGTAAATTAATGCTGTGGTTGACAGCTAAGTATGGTCCTTGAATTGCCACTTTCTGGTTGTAAACTGGGGACACATTCTCACCTCCTATACCGCAAATTTCTATTCTGAAAAATAGGTAATAAAACAGTACTTGGTAAGGCTGTGGAAAATTGTGAAATATTTGTCAAGAATAGAACAGATGTTCCAAGTGTTAGATAAATTAAAATGGTTAGACTTGGTACAGGGCACAAGCATCTAAAACATTACTGCTGTAGCAATTACCACACAGTCTTAGATGGTTGATCCTAAAGGACCTCAGAGTCAGAGAGAAACTGAGAGAACCTGACTGAGCTCTAGTGACTGACACAAGAATATTAAATTGTAAACATATTGAAGATTAATGTTGGTAATAAATATGCTTCTTTGGTCAGTGTGGAGCTGTGAATCAATATGGCAAAATCTAAAAAGTGCTGGAAACAGTGGACAGAGCTTGTAGACATGCAGCTCTGCTATGTGCAATATGAAGATTTTTCCTCAGAGTAGTAGGAGAAATGATTTAATCAAGAGAGAAATCCATTAATAGATGAATAGTGGGAAATGGCATATAAAAGAAAAAACTAGTTTGGAAGTGTAATTTAGTGATGTAGGACCAGTTTAGGGGCTACAAGGCCCTACTGTCAATCCTTGGCACTAGAAAGGGAAAAAAATGATTGTTCAGAATAAATAGTTGTTGACACAATTGCATTTAAAAGAATGAGAATCCCACCAAGCAAGCAGCCAACCAAAACATCTGTGATAGAAGCAACAGAAAAAACTAAGAGGAAAATCAATATAATTAAAAGCATAAACTCAGCAAGTGAGTCCAAGAATTTGTTTTGGAGAAGGCCAATAAATTAAACCATCCCTTTTCAAAGCCAATTAAATAAAAAGAAGACCAAATATACAAGAAAAAGGGAATACAATTACATAATTGATGGTGTTTTCATTTCAAATGATAGCATAATCTAGAGCTCTCTATTCCTAAATGAGAAAATGCTAATAAGTGAGTTGTTTTGAAGAAGAATTCCATTAAATAAACACATGACAAAGCAAACAGTTGGGTCTCAGTCTAAACACTGAGCTGGTGCATACTGAATCAATGCCACTCCAGGAAAAATGCAGGACTCCCATGGGCCTCTGGCCCTACCACTAACTAATCAACTAACCAATCAAGATATATATATCTTGCTTAGTACATCTCTGTTAGAGGTCCATTATATGAGCTGTTGTTTCCTCAACATAGTCTGACAACAGGAACAGGGAGGAAACTCATCTAATATACACATTTTTCTTCTATAAGATCATCTTGTACTTCAGACAGCATTTCATTGCTGTATTTGGAACAGCCTCGAGCATCAGAATTACCAACAAAAATGTTGTCATTAAGTACATTGCAAAAAAAGAGGAACAAATGTTTATATTGTGAGAACTTAAGTAAATGCAGAGTAGTGTCCTGCTGAGCCTCACAAAGGTATGTGCATTGGGCAGGTCAAATTTTGGCTGCTCTGGGCATGTGTTAGCATGGGAACAACCATGGAGTTCTGTAAATATTAATTTTGCATTTGGGGAAGCAGATGAGTTCAGAACTACAGAATCCACAAGCAGCAAGGATTTACTGGAAAAGCACTGAGACTGACACACAGTAGGAGAAATGGAAAAGCATTCTGCTATTTTCTAACACTTCCTCAACCTCAGGTTTAATGAACAAGCTCAAATCCTTCAAAAATACATAACCCCATCCTATCTGAAAGATGTTAAAGGGCTGGAGAGATGGCTCAGTGGTTACACTGGCTTCTCCTCTGGGGACAGGGTTCAATTCCTAGCACCCACTTGACAGCTTACAATCAGCTGAAATTCCAATCCCAGTAAATCTGACCCTCTTCTGGCCCTCTTGGAAGCTGCACATACATGGTACATAAACATATAAGAGGGGAAAATATATACATAAGATAAATATAAATCTTTTTAAAGGGAGAAGTAAAATTCATTTTTAAAAATAAACATAAGTGAACACAAATTTTGTAAGGTGTTTAGAAACAGTAACAGCTTGAGTGAGAAAATTCTAATATAAATACATAAACATCACAAGTCCAAAAATGCAGCAAAGTGAGATTTGTAAAAGTGATTAAAGTGTAAGAAATATTTTTTATTATGTCTTTCTGATGGGTGTGTAGCATCTTTGTGTGAACGTATTTGAGTGTGTGAGTGCGAGTGTATGAGTTCCATGGTGCATGCATAAAGTCAGAGGTCGACCTTGAATATCAGCTCCAGTCTTCCATCTTGATTGAAGCAGGATCTCTTGTTAGTCACTGTGACATTAACCGGACTAACTGGCAAGAGAGTTTCTGGGAATTCCCCTGCCTCCAGCTCCCTCTCATTGTGGGCACACTAGAATTATAGATGTACACCACCATATTCAGTTTCCTCAGTTCTAGTCTTCACACCTGACAAGTACTTTCATTTATAAAATCTATGGATGAATAAGTCAAAAGATAGAAAATCAAATGACCACCCAAGAGGTAAGAAAATAGTACCTATATACTAATGTTCAGAACCCTTTCAGAGTAAAAATAAATAAACAGGATCTCCCTTAAGAGTAATAAAAAAATTCTTTGGACACAGAAATGCTATCTTTGGCAAGCCAATAACCCTAGAGCTGTTTCCATTACAATCGGCACCAGGACAGAATTGCCAGAACAATTTACAGTTATTTAAACTTGTTTGTGACTAGGAGACCATAACATTAGGTAAGTACAGATTGCTCTGGCTTGCTTGCTGAGGCCATCCTGCAGGAGCATCAGTTCCTCCGTCCATAACCGGATAGAGGTATTGTTTATGTGTTAAGGGCTTTCCTGGATTTTGTTTTGTCTGGACTAAGTTCTACTGGAGCCATGTGTCCCTTTACCTTTTGACCTACTCCTCAGTCAGAGATTATCTGTTAGTCTGCCCTAAGAGATGAAGCTCAGTCACAGGGCACTTGCCTGGCAGACATGGCCCTGGTTCAATACAAAAAACCAGAACCCCAAAGCATGCAGGGCAGTGTTGGTCGTGATTGTGGCCATTATCCAGCATTCTAGGAATTGGGAGTGGTAACTGCTGTCCCCAAATAGCAGAGCTTACTGTAGTACTGCCAGTCATGACTGAGAAAGGGTGTCGCTCCACTCTGTCCCCTGAGAGGTTAAGTTTGGAGATTTACAGTCTTGTTATCTTCCTGTTTGCCCATTTTAGATGTTATTTCAATTTGTATCTTCTAAATTGTGTGAGATGGGTGCTAAAATGTTTGGGAGTAGAGATCTTTGCCCAAAGGTTTTGAAGTTTTCCCATGGAATGATTCAGCTTGCCTTGGTCTTGAGGTTCTTTGTCTGCAGTGAGAATCAATCACCCTTCAGACTGGCAGAATCGGTAAAAACACAACTTGTGAGGGTGTTAGGAGGTGTGGGCAGCCTCAGTTTGCTCCTTTCTTGGAACTTGAGGACCTGATATTTGGATATCACACAGGTCTTTGTCCACATGCCCATGCCCTTTGCGGCCCATGCCACATGGATATGTTTCCTGACACCAGATTCAGCAAGAAGCAACAGTGAATGGAGCAAAGCCCAATCTGGAAGAGTGTTGTAGACCAATTCTAAAAACCTAACAAGTAAAGGAACATGGGAATGAAGAGAGAAGGAAGAGAATTGCTGCATGAGCTGGAAACAGAAAGGAGGGAGACGATATTCCACTGGTAAAACAAAAAGACCGTGACTTTCTAGGTTTATTATTGACCACTGTACCATTTAAAAATTCTAAACTTTTTAAAGGCTAATACTGTTGTACTCAGATTCCAGACCCCCTCAAAAAGACCACCAAGAGAACAGCCTGATGCAACAGCAAAGAGTCTCTTTATTGATAAGCTAACCTGGGTCACTCAGTCTGCCCGATGCAGCAGTAAAGTAAGAGTGGTCTGAGCAGCAAGAGGCAAGCAAGGGTTTTCATTGGAGAGAGGGCTCTAGGGGCTTCAGAGCTTTGGGGTACAGTCCTGGGATTGATCCAAGCTTGGGCTAGGGGTACATGTCATGAATTCACTGACTGCTTTGAATATGCTAGGAATGTTTCCACATTTAGTAATGGTCATTAAGGTTTCCCTATATCAGCAGATCAGCAGGTGTACCTGAAGGCTATCTGTTCTATTGTTAATGACCTTCTCCCAGGAAGAGAAAGTTTGGAATATCAGCTATTTCCCCGTAGGTACTGGCTCCTCTCAGGATGATGTCTGCTCTTAGGCCCTTCCTGGAACCACCAGCAAGAGCCGCTTTGTTTCTGGCTTTCAGCAAGTCTGTCATGGCAGTTATGTGGTCAACCTGCTCTGGGCCTCACAATATTTAGTTATAAAGAAAGAAAAAGATGCTTTACCCTGCCAAGTGCACACATCACTGTATTTCCTTCACAATAGATCTCGTGAAGGTTTCTAATATCTGTGGTCAATTTGGCAATTTTAGAAAAAATAGCTTTAGGTTGCTTTTTAGTGAGCAGAATCAATTCTCTGTAGAGAAATTTAGGTACATTTAAACAATATTTATTTTTAAAATGAGAATAACGTTCTGTTTTTAGTAACTTATTTTTGAGACTATAATAAAATTAATTATATCACTCCTTTCTTTCCTTTCTGCAGTAATTCAAAGTGTCTAAACACATTAGCAACTATTAAGAGGTGTTTCCTACTTCTTTGGTTATGACATATAGACCCACACAAAGATCAAGTGTCAATCATGCCAAATACTGTAAATTTCATCATTAGGGATCTGCTAAAGATGCTAAGTTGCTGAGACATCGAAACATACAATTTGATAACCTTAGAAATAGAGAAGCTATTTTGTGACATCAACCTCATCACAAAGATGTTTGGAGCTGGTGCAGAGGTCCCAGGACCACTTAAGGAAACCAATTTTATCTTTCCATCTTATAGGTTCCTGGTATGAATCTCAGGCTTTCTGGATTGGCAGCTCAGCTTTTACTGACCATCTGTCCAGTCCCCTTTATGTTTTTATATCTAAATCTACACAATGCTAGTTTTTGAGCAGAAAGAATTTATAATTTTTCCCTTTCCTATGAAGTTGCTTCTTCCTCAAGCAATTGACAGGCTTTTGAAAAATAATTAGATGTAATTCAGGATTTCTAGGATAAGACATTTTTAATGAGAATTCTAAAGCTACTAATTTGCTTATTTCCCACTCATTTTTAATTTTGTTTCCATGGGAACATATTTTAAGAATTGCACTTTGAGTCAATGTGTGGTCATTGTCAACTTTCCAAATGGAAATGTAATAATTTCAGTATTTTCAAATGTTTTAGGTGGCAGTAAATGTGTGGAGTTTGGTAAACCTCAACTTGCATGCATGTTTCATATTGAGGAATAAATACAAAAAGGGTCATTTTTGAAATTTTGAAGCAGAAATGAAAGGGATTACTATGAGATGAATATGGTCACTGGCAGACCATTTAAAATGTGGAGTGAT
This sequence comes from Sigmodon hispidus, assembly GCA_004025045.1. Lineage (NCBI taxonomy): Eukaryota > Metazoa > Chordata > Mammalia > Rodentia > Cricetidae > Sigmodon > Sigmodon hispidus. Next base: position 7,012 of record PVIH01006106.1, on the reverse strand, counting down.
GGCGTCCCTTCAAATTCATAGTCTAAAATACTTACTGTGTGGCATTAGCCCCAACAGAGGAAGCAGGGAACTCTTCTTGGTTTGCATTTTTGAAACTTTAAAGCAGAAATGAAAGGGATTACTATTATTTAGCCTGAAAATAACTGAGCCTAAAACTCTTTGTTCTAAGAGAATGTTAGTGTTAATTAAGAATTTCTCAGGGAGGGATTATGAGATGCCTCAATGGAAGGTACCTGCTGCCAAGTCTGAAGGCCTGAATTCAATTCCTGGGACTCACACAATCAAAAGAAAGAAATAACTCCCACAAGTTGTCCTCTGGCCTCTGTGTGTCACACACACACACACACACACACACACAAACACACACACACACAATTTAAAAACCTAAACAATTTCCCCCAAGGAATTTCTATTTTATTAAAATTTCTGGACATAGACAAATAGATATTTTACAATGAAATAAAAATAATGCCCCTTATTTTCTACTCACTGAGAAAGAGATCTATAAAGATATTTGTTTCTTTTTTATATTTTTAAAGAAATTGTTTTTAATTAACTTTAATTTTAACTAGGTTTCCCAGAGTTCTTTATATGAAGATGTCAGGCACCAGGCAGCTCATTGGTCTCAAGGATGTGATTCATTCTCTTGAGTCTTTGGTCCTCAGAACCTGGACTTCCAGAGAAAAACTGGGTTTAGAAGGCTACAAATATTTTATTTGGCACGTGATTCATACATATACTCTTGCTTTGCAGTGTCCTACCTAATTACTCAAGCTTCTCATAGCAACATCTTTCTTTCTTTTTTTTTTTTTTTTTTTTTTTTTTTTTTTTTTTTTTTTTTTTTTTTTTTTTTTTTTTTTTTTTTTTTTTTTTTTTTTTTTTTTTTTTTTACCAGCTAGCACAGGAGAATAAGCAACATATGATCCATCTACCAGTTGGTGAGCACACTCTGCAGTTGACTCCTGTGACTTGAGACCCTTACACTTATCAGCAAGATCCAGCATCTCTTCAGCTATGGTTTGGACTTCTTCATAAGCTGAGTCCTGAAGAAACTAAGCAACCATAATTCTGGCATGGAAACATAAGAACTGTGTGTTGGATATGCCACAACTTTGCACCTTCTTTGCTCTATCATCCCAAAATTATTTCTGTTCAAATTTTAAACAAAAGAATATTGATAATCCAGCTCACATGTCTCTTAGATTCTCCTTCAGGTAATCCTAGTGGTTAATATACTGCCTGGCTGGAAAAAAAAAAAAAAGCTCTTTTTGCTGCTGTAATGTGGGTGAATTTATGCCCCTGACTTTCATATGTTGAAATCCCTACCTAAGGTAATAACTTGTAATAGTCCTAACAGTGGAGCCCTCACTCACAGAGTTAGTGCCTTTCTGAAAGAGGCCTGCAGGACCTCATTCATCCTTCCAATCATAGGATATAGCATAGCATATGCTAACATCCTAACATAGCAGCATGATATCACTTAGGGGCCAGAAAGCACTAGGTACAAGGCACCTAATATGAGCACTGTCACCAGATACCAAATCTGCTAGTATTTCGTCTTGAATTTTCCAGCTTCAGGTACTGTGTGATCTAAACTTCTGATGTTTATAATCCTCCCACCATGTGGTATTTTAACATAGCAGCTCAAATGAACATTTTGCGACAGGAGACTTCGCAAATGGAAAACCCCCTTTAAATTTTACAATCTATATCTTTCACTCACAAATTTCTAGATTTATTTTCATTAGATGTAATGATAAGAACAACTTAACAGTATCTTCTTTTGAATTTAAACTGTTTTCTGTGAATTATTTTTTTATACTTAAATTCTAAACTCTATCATTGGTTACACGTAAATTGCAAAGTTGAATTCAAAGTTCCAAATTAGGGCCTGGGAAAATGACTCAGTTGGTAACATCTTGTGCCTTTTAAGCACAAGAAAACCTGAGTCCAATCGCCAAAAGAGCTAGGCATAGTGGTGCAAACTGGTAATCCCAGGGCTGAAGAGGCAGAGACAAGTGGATCTCTAGGCTACCAAGCTAACTGATCTACCCTACTTGGCTAATTCAAAGCCAATCAAAAGCCAAATAAAACAAAATGACACCGATAGACATTTTAACCTGAGAAGAGAGAAGCTCATCAGGTCACAACCCTAGATAAAGAAATGCTGAGAGCAGAAATAGTCTTTCCCAGGACAAGCACACTGATTATCTAATATCATACGATCAGCTCTAAAGACATATACATGCAGATAACATTATACTGACTGAGCAGTGTATTTTTTAATATTTATTTATTTTGTGTGTTTATTTAGTTAGTTCTAGGGAGTCTGGGTCTGGCCCGGAATATATAGAGCTCCGGCTGCCCCTCCCTCTCAAATCCTGAGACTTTATTTTGCAATTTTAAGAGAACATTCTCTAATACAGCATCTTAGAGATACAGTTTTCTGCTGAGCAGTATATTTACACACACACACAAAATAAAATAAAATAAAATAAAATAAAATAAAATAAAAACAACTAAAGAAAAAGAAGTCAGGAATTTGAAGGAGAGTGAATGAAATCACATGGAATTTGGAGTGAAGAAATAGAAGGAAATGATGTAACTATTATAATCTCAAAAAAATAAAAAAATAAAAAGATGAGTGGCATCCGAAGCACACACAAGATTGTTCTCTGCTCTGCACATGCACACAGACCCAATGTTCTGAATACTTTGAACTTACTGATTTGATTAAACTTTTCTATTCTTTCATTAAAAACTATTAGCACATTAAAAAGTAAATGTCAGCTCTTGGGAATAAAATCTCAAACATTCACAATGTGTGGTCTTAATTTGGCAGAGAAGGCGTCTCCCACACTTTGTGTTGCTCCTCACCCTCCTCATCACCCACTCATCACATAGACATAGACATCTCAACGGAATTGTCTCCTTTCCTATACTAATGGTCTCTAAGGCACTACGCAACTTTCTGTTAAGTAAATCATCATTAGCTATTACTATTGCTGCACAAAATAAAGGTTTCAGAGACAGCTTTTCAGATTTCAACTTCTATTTATAAAAAGTAGAAAGAAAACAACCTCTGTACACTTATTATGAAGTATGTTTTAGTGCTTTGGGTGGGTATTAATATTAAATGAGGGTCTTGGAAGATGGCTGAGTCAGGAAGTTGCTTGCTGTAAAACCATAAAGATGTGAGTTCAGATCCCAAGATCCTACTTAAAAAACCCACACAATGGCATGCATCTTTTATCCCATTGCTGGGATGGTAGGTAGGAGGATCCCTGGAGCCAGACAGTCTAGCCAATCAGTGAGCTCCAGATTCAGTGAGAGAGTCTGTCTCAAAAAAATTAGATTGAAGAGCAACTAAGGATACCTGATGTCAGCCTCCAGCCTCCACATATGCATACACATATGCACACAAATATATATGCACAGGAACACACCACACCACACACACACATACACACACACACACACACACACACACACACACACACACACTAAATGAAAACATAAAATCCTGAATATTGTCTGATGACAATAAGTACTAAATAATGTAGCTTTTATTATTAAATCTGTAGTCATTCACATTTTTGTTCTACTTAAATTTGCCTAGCCAATTCCAATCATTGCCTTAAATGTAGCATTCTCTCATCTACAATGGAAACAAGGAAGAAAGGCTAATGTGAGATATGCTCATATGAGTGGCCTCAGTATATTAGCTTCATCAGTAGTCATCCTACACACTAGTGTCTAGCAAGTTTTAATGACTCTTTGACAGTGATGACCACTGAGAAAGATAAGCATTTACACACACAGGTTAGTAGTTGTTATGGTTACTCATTATATTCTTACATGTAGGCTACACAGGCTGTAGATAAGATTTCCTACCTGCATGTACTAAACTTGTTCGAAGAGGTTCACATTTAAAGTAGCTGAAAAAAACAATATGAGATAGAGTTTTAATAATCTCCATTATTTCAGATGAAGTTCCACCATTTGGGAGAAATGAAGACTTCATATTCTTTTTGAGCAATTATAATTAACCATTATTGACTGTTCAGGTAAACTTTTTTCTTAATGTTCCCATAGATTCTCATAAAATTGAAGAAATATGGGACAATAAAGAAATATTAGTGTTCATTAATAAATAATAAATAGAATTTTAAAACAAATAATTTGTTCAAGATAACAACACACAGGCCTTTTAATAAAAATTGACCAACATGTTTGGTAAATGCTTGTCTACAGTATCTCACTTCATAGAATGTTTGTTTACAAGTCCAGAGTTCTAAAGAAGCAAAGGGAAAGCAAACATGTACTACCTTTAGTCAGATAAGTGGTCAGGACTCAGGTGTCAATGTTGGGCGCACCCCAGGACCGTGGAGAAAGGAGTAGAGGGCACAAGCACTGCCAGCAAACACAAAGGCATGGCACCTATCACAGGGTGCTGATTGTCAATCTGGACTACCACTTGGCTTTCACTCACACAATATTACCATTGCCTGAATGGGAAATTAAGACTGATTCCTATTGTGTGCTCATGGACTCACTGATAACACGTCAGATCTATCTACCTTTAGAGCTTACACACACAAGAGCTACACTGTCTGATGTCTTCCCACGGCTGCCCATTCTGCTGTTCATCCATTTCTTAGGTCCAGGGCGAAAGAACATCTGTGAAGTGATAAGTAAAGAGAAAGTGTTGAATACATGCAAACTCCAGAATGCTGGAAAGAGAAGATTGCTGGTTACTATGTCAGTCTTTTCTACCCTCAGTCTCCTCATTTACAAAAAGCAGCTTTGGTTAAACAACTTAGGAGTGAAAATTCAGTTTTCTCCAACTGAGTCTTACTGGGGAAATAAACCACTCTTAAGGGCAGACTGCATGCCCAGCAGTAGATGGCTAACAGAGATGGATTTAGTAACATCTTTGGGGGAAGGGGTCCTTGTACATAATGTTGCATTAAAAAGTTTTAATCTTACTTTTGTCTTTTAAATTTTATTAGTATATATCTTCTCTGTATTCTATGGGTCTTTTGGGTATACAGCAATGGCTTTCAGATGTGTGAACTGGTCAGGGTCTGTTTCCTATGCATTCTTTTGAGCTCTTTTTCTTCTATTTGTTTACATTTGTTTTGTCTCATTTTGATATCTTAGTTTTTGTTTTATCTTATTATATTTAATATAGAACTTATATCTTACTATATTTAATGAGAGGGGAGATGGAGAGAGACTGGGAGGAGTAGGGGCAGGAGAAACCATAATCAGGATACATTCTGAGAGAGAGAAAAAAAATCTATGCTCAGTAAAAGAAAAAAAAATAATTTCAAAGGCTTATAGTCTATCAGTTGATTATGTTGCCTACATGTTTCCTGTTCTGGATACCTGAAGAGAAACCTGCCCATGTGTATATATATACACATTTGCCACAAAGGGGACAGAGATATTTGCCTGAAAAGCAAAACCAAATTGGTTATTATTTAGACTTGGGTTACACCAGCGTAAGAATATGAATGACCCGGCAAAACAGAAAGCCATGGTTAACTTTGAGGTTCTGAAGAAACCTGTTGCCAGGGAAACTGCTAAGAACCCACAAAGATGACCCCTGCTAAGACTCCTAGCAATAGTGGAGAGGGTGCCTGAGCTGACCTTTTCCTATAATAACATTGATGATGACTCTAATTGTCATCACAGAGCCTTCATCCAGTAACCGATGGAAGCAGATGCGAAGACCCACAGCCAAGCACTAGGCAGAGCTTGGAGAGTCTTCCTGAAGAAAGGGAGGGGAGATTGTAGGAGCAGGAAGGGTCAAGGTCATAGTAGTGGAACCTACAGAGACAGCTGACCTGAGCTTGTGGGAGATAACTGACTCAGGGCCGACAGTTAGGGAGCCTGAACGGGACTGACCTAGGTGCTCTGCATATGTGTGACAGTTGTGTAGCTTGGTCTGTTTGTGGGGTTTCTAGCACTGAGATTAGGACCTGTCTTTGGTGCTTGACCTGGCTTTTGGGAACCCAATATCCAAACTAGGTTACCTCAGCCAACCTTGGTTCAGGAAGAGGAGCTTGGTTGTGCCTTAACCTGATATGCCTTGCTTTGTTGACCCCTACAGGAGGCCTGTGCCTTTCTGAATGGAGACAGAGGAGGATGAGGAGAGGTAGAAGGGAGGTGGGTGAGAGAACAGGAGGAGAAGAGGGAGGAAAAACGGTGGTTAGTATGTAAAAGAAATTTTTAAAATTAATTTAAAGTAAACCATAGTTAACAATGGAAAGCTACTATTGTCACCATTTTTCAGGGGTGCAGGGTTCTGAATATCTTAATGTTCATTCTCAACTTTTCATTTATTTGATTGGTTGGTTGTCTTCAGTTTTGGTTTTAAAATAGGTTTTTTTGTTTTGTTTTGTTTTGTTTTTTTTACTGTGTATCCCAGGCTATCCTCAGAAATATGATCTTCCCGCCCAGCTTCCCAAGTTCTGAGGTTATAGGTATGTATGCAACACCACTCCAAGCTAGCTAGCTCTTTCTGTGTATCCTCAGCAGTGCTCCCTTGAGATCTCATTCTGAACCTTCTGCGTTGATTAGAAAGAAACTGTTAGACCAGCAGCAATGCCTTGAATGAGGATAGCAGATTGATACCCCATGCAGATATTACTAACTAATCCTGTGCCCCAACCCCCAGCTCAGCCTTAGAATTATAGTGCAGCCACATCAGTAGATGGGAGTTAACACTAGGGAGTCAGGGGCCTACTAAAAAATCCAAAATTAAGTGGGGAGACCTCCTTTAAGAGATATTTGGTTTTTTTTTAATGCAGAAGAGTTAATAACTATACAGAGGATAAGAATCATAAGCATGGCTTATCAAGGGTAGAAATACAAATAAGATTGCTACACATATATTTTCTTTGTGTTCAGCTTTCCCTATATATCCTTATTCAAGGTCTCTTCCCCCTCCCAACACATCTGGTCATTTTTCTTCTCTGCAACTGCCCATCCCCTCCCTGGGCAG
>PVIH01006105.1:92979-115376 GCA_004025045.1 Sigmodon hispidus | reverse complement strand
AACAAAAAAAACAAAAACAAAAAACAAAAACAGAAACAAAAAAATAAAAATAAAATAAAATAATGGATGGAATAATTCTATACAAATACTATCAAACTAATCATTAGTTTTTTGATAAACCTTTTTTCTTCTATTAGCTACTTAAATATCCAAGAAGTTAACTTTTAAAAAAATAATATATTATATAATGCATATATATATATACATACTTATATTCATTATATATGTGCTGTTAAGTAATATGTTTCCTGCACATGTGATTACATTTATATGTGATTCCATTTTCCTAGTTGGATACATTCTATTTTATATTAAATAGATTTATTTATCTATTCATTTATTTTATATCCACAAAGAAGTTTCCCCTCACCACCCGTCTCTGTTCCATCTCCCACTTACCACTTCCACTTACCCATTCATTCCAACTTTTCTTCCATTCAGAAAGGTGAAGGCCTACCATGAATATCAGAAAACCATGGCATATTAAGTTATGTTACGACTAAACTATCCCAATGTATTAAGGCTGGGCAAGGAAACCTGAGTATGACGACTTGGTTTCTGGAAGCCAAACATCATAATATTAATGACAGGCTTTACTTCCACCACTAAGAGTCCCACATGAGACATAGCTATCACATATTTGTATAGGGACAAGGTGAGTCCCATTCAAGCCATATTCTCTCAGTGTGTCCCACCTCCAGAAAGAGCAAAGTAATTACAAATATAGTCATTATATTATGATATCTACAGTATTTTGTGTATGCAGGTAGGTACAATTCCAATACTTTTAAGTGTTTGAAGCAGAAGAATTTATATTAGATTAGCTTCAATTAGGATATTTATTGTCCTGTTATATTTTTAATTTCATTACTAATGTGGATAAGATTTCTCATAATCTGTCCAATAATAGCTTAGTTTTTAATTTTTTATCAAAAAACTTTTACTAATTATGATGTATGAAATATTTACAACTATACCTGACTTAGACTAAAAGTTTCTAATTGTGGTAAGATTTACAAAACAAAACAATCAACTCATGTTTTCATCAGAATAATTTTTCACAAAGTTCAAATACTCATTCAAGAAACACTTACTTCATGTAGACTATTACTTGACAGCATTTGTGGAGTTTATGCATATGTGTTTCATGTTTTATTCTTTTGGTATTTTTCTTAATTCTAATTTTTGTTTATTGCTTTTTTAAGATAAATGTAGAAAAATAAGGGTGTACAGTTGGTAGCATTGAAAAGAGAAAAGGCTATTGAGATTGGGAAAAAAATCATAAACAAAATATATAAAATATTTTTCAATAAATTGTACTTTTTATGTATAGTGTTTTATGTGTGTCAAAATTTGAGTGTTTGTAGTAAGATGTTTTTATTTATTTAGTTTTATATTATTATTAATTAATGTTATTTTTATTTTACATCCCAAAAGACATTTCCCCATCCTCCTTTCCTGTCTTTCCTTCTTCATATCTCCCCTGCCCCAAAACACTCCTCCTCTGTTCTCATTTAGAAACTGGCAGAGCTTTCTTTTTAGAAGCCTCCAGGGGTATCAATAAAACATAACATATAAAGTTCAAGTAAGAATAAGCTTGTAAGGATAAGCTCCTACCCTTGTATTAATCCTGACCAAGGTAACCATATAAGAAAAACATGTTCCTGAAGGCTGGCTAAAACCTTAGATGCAGGCCCTGCTCCCACCACCAGATGTCTAGATATTAGACCATGTTATACAACTGTCAAATATATGTAATATTGCTGCAGGTTGGACCCATGCAGGCTTCTTAGGTCTTGATTTAATGTCTGTGATCTCCTATGAGCCCAGATTCATTGTTTCAATAGGTTCCTTTGTTATGACCTTGACTCCTCTGGCTCATACAAAACTTTTTCCCCTCTCTGCAATAGTATTACTGAACTCTCCCCATTGCTTTGCTGTGGAGCTCTGAATCTATTTTAGTCAGTCACTGGATAAAGGCTTTCTGATAATAATGGGAGTAGTTATCAATCTGATTACAGGAGATGGCCAGTTCAGGCTACCTATGAACTCTTCCTAGGTATCTTAACTCAGGTGATCTTTGTAGATTCATTAGGTTTTCTCTTGCATCAATTTTCACCTGACTTCAACAATCTTCCCATCAAGACATTTTTATCACTTTTGTCTCCACCAACAACTCTCCCAACACAATCTTTCATGTTCTCATACCAGCCACTCCCAGGCTATCCTGGACATTTCTCTTGTTTCTCTTTCCTACAGAAATACATATATCTCTGTCTTCCTTTGGAACCATGATTATTACGTAGCCTCTCTAGGGCTGTGGATTCTAGCATGATTATCCATTATTTTCTTCTACTTTGGAAATCAGTATGGTGGTTTCTTAAAAAAAAAATTGGAAAACAATCTACCTGAAGACTCAGTTACACCACTCCTTAACATATACCCAAAAGATACTCAAAATTCTATAAGGAGTTCCTCAACTATGACCTTAGAAGCATTATTCATAATAACCAGAACATGGAAACAACATAGATGCCACTTAACTGACTATTTGATAAAAAAAAAATTATGGTACATTTATACAGTGGAGCTTTACTCGCCTGTTTAAAAGAATGACATCGTGAAATGTACAAGCAAATGGATGGATCTAGAAGAAAATCATTCTGAGTAATGTAAACCAGACCCAGAAAGACCAAATATAATATGTACTCACACAGAATGAATAGTAGCCAAAACATTCTACTTTTAAGTTCTTACCAGAAGTCTTATTTATAGGGGAATAGTACTAAACTTGCTGGATAACTCCAGTTGCTTCTCATTTTATCTATCAGGGAGTAACTACATACAAACCATCTTCAAATATATCATGTAATCTCAGTTATCTGAAAAAAAGAGAAACAGAAATAGAAAGCATCATAGCAGACTTTGAGAATTAACTGCATAGCTATTAAAATATGCACATGGCTAATACTTAGACAATTGTAACTATCCATAAGGTTCCATTATCCTAATAGGAGTGTGTCTTATTTTCTGTTATTCCCTCCAAGAAAAGCTAACACTTCACCCTCTCTTATTTCTAGGACCACACACTCTTCATTACTGAATCAGTTTTGCATCACTTAAAAAATATCTTTAAAGAACTCAGACCTATCTCAACTGGATATATCAGACTGAACTGACCAACCTTGGGACTTCTTGACCTCCTTGGGGAATGAATGGAAGGGAAGCATGGGAGGAAGCTGAGAGACAAGTGGGAGGCACTAGTAGAAGGAAAGAGAGTAACAGTGGCAGACATAAAAATAAACTTTCAAAAAAAGACAAATTAGTGTTACATTACCACAATAATTTTACAGATATGTGGTCTTCCAATGAAAATGGTTGACTTACCAGGAGAAAGCTGTACTTCTTCTTCTAGAAATTTATCTTTTCTAATAGTTACATTGATATGAGTGAGATTATATGTCTAGCTCATATGTTTCTTCTGGAATTTTGACTGTCTTGGACTTTCATTGATTTTGCTCATGGTGTCAGAACTGTTGAAGTTTCTTATGTGAAGCTATTCTGATGCATTCAGAAAATAATGATTCCATATACTCATCTATCACCACTGTCTCTTACAGTTTTTTTGTTTTATTTTCCACAGTAATGCCTGGGCTTTTGAAGGGGCTGCTACATATGGTCTTTATTTCAGGCTGAGCATTTAGCAATTTTTTATTCTCTTCCTTTCTAGTTTGTGTGTCTCTGTGCTAACAACTACCTCCTGCATACAGATGCTATTCAGACCATGGAGGATATATGCCTTAATCTGTAAATACAACAGCTCATTAGCATTCAGTTTAATACTGTGTCAATTTTTCTACCACAATAGTAGTAGGATTTTTTTTTTCTCTTCAAGGTTATGGCCTGTCTTGTGTGAGTTTCTTGGGCCATTTGTCATGTTTTATATGGAATATAACTTGTGAACAGGAACCTTAATTAAATCAAAAATGGTTTGTTTCTCCCATGATATTTGTCCAACTTTTTGTAGCAATGGGCATGTATTCTCACAGTAGACATTATTTAGCTTACTGTGTTCCTAGCTACATATGATTGATAATTACTTTTTCCCTTCAGAATCTTGCATAGCAGCTTTAATACTGAAAGCAAAGCCAATGAAGTAAAAATTTTCAGGTACATTATAGGTTGATTTAGTCATGTCCTATGAGTCAACTATGTGCTGTTTATAGCCATAGGGTTTTAGCATCATTATTTACCATTAAAATAGTTTCCTCTATAATATAAAACATCATAACCAGTTTCTTTCACTCTACTTCATCCCCTTTCTATCCCCTCATCTATCTCATAGAACGACTCGCCCTTCATTTTCTCTTCAGAATAAAGGAGAACTCTAAGATAAAACAACCAAACAGGAAACAACAAGATACAACGAGACAAGGCATAAGCTCCTATATAGAGGTTGGACAAGAAAACACAATAGGAAGAAATTATTTGCAAAAGCAGATAACAGAGTTTATAAAGTTGTTGAAGATAAGCAATGGTAATGGTGATGCCCTTTTATGTTTGAAAGTCTACTGCAACATCATTGTCCAGCAGCACATAAAGAAGTGACAAATTACTGCACTGGGCTTTTTAGTTCTAAATTTTTGCTGTACAGAAGGGAAATCATTGCTCTGTCATGATGTGACTCAACTTAACTTCTTTTACATATGTATGCATGCACACAAAAAGACATGCACACATGTACACACATATGCATGCATGTACACTACTAAAGTAACATGCTTCCATACGTATGTTTTGAAAGGTTTACAGAATTTTTTATCACTTCCTTATAACTTCTGTTCTACCCTCTGCTCTCTTGCTCCATTGTAGTTTTTTAAATTCCATCGCACCAACATAAACTTTAATTTATAATCATTAGTCATAAAATTAAATTTAATGTTTAAATACCATTTTTTTATTGTGGTTGTTTAGTTGTGGTTCATAAAGGCTAGAGGAATTTCTCAATCTACTGACAGTGACACTGTAGAGTTGTGGTTTTTTTCTACACAGAAATAATTATAATTATTAAATCAAATTTTCTCAGATTATTTCTCTCCTGTTGACTCAGACAAGTCAAGTGGTTCTATTTGCTCTCATATACAGTTCAGGTTCTACTCTCATACTATATATCTGTTCAAAGTATTATATCTCAGCATATAATTTACAACCCAAAATTAGAGGAAACACAATAATTTTTCTTTTCACCAGTGTTTTCTTTAATTAAAAATGTCCAGTTACATCTATTTTTCAGCAGAAGACAAGATTACTTTTTTCTTTATAGGTAAAACAATCTTGTTGTGTGTATGCCACAAAATATCTTTATTTCCTCTATTATACTCTTTGCATTGACTCTTATGTTTAGTTTTGTTCTATTTGCCTAGAAAGTAAGAACAGTGCAAGGATTTTGATGATGAACTATGAACTCTTCACAAAATGCCCCCAAAATAAAAATGAATAATAAAATATTATTTCTTTTCTACCATTTAGTACTCAAGGTGTGGCCCCTGGAAGGTACAATATAATGTTAGAAGTCCATACATTCCTGAGTGTAAAACTTTGTTGTTTAAAAACAAGAATGGACATATATATGTATTGACAGTGATGATAAGTGAATATAGAGAAAATTAGGATATGTTAAAATTTATTCAAACACTGAATGAAAAATTATAAAAGAATTTGAAAACACATTGTCAAATGATTAAAATATACTATACATGTCTTATAATTAGTTTTGACTTTTTTCACTGTTCCATGAAAAATAATAAATAATTTGAGAAATGTTATGTTCCTTTTATAGTTTCTAAATGACTCAACTAATGTTTTTGCAATTTAATATATATTTTATTATTCTCTAAATTTTAATAGCTTGTACTTCAAAAGAAAAAGATAAAAGCTTTGTTATTCCTAGTAATATTTATACCTATCTAATTCTATAGTAAGTATTTAAATCAAATTTAGAAACTCACTTTTATTAAATACCTTCTGATTTTTATAAAATAATAATTTGTCCTATTATAAGTACTTGATATATATTTGTTTATGTTAATATGTCCTGCTTGGCTTAGTTAGTTAATTTTAACATATTTATCACAGTCATTAAAACAAAATGACAGCCTATAGAATGGAAAAAGATTTTCACCAACACTACAAGTGACAGAGGACTGATCTCTAAAATATATAGAGAGCTCAAGAAACTAGAGCCCAAAACCCTGAATAACAGAATTAAACAAAGGGATTGAGAACAAAAAAGAGATGTCTCAGCAGAAGAATTGCAAATGGTCGAAAGACACTTGAAAAAAATGCTCAACATCTTTAGCCATCAGAGAAATGCAAACCAACACAATTTTGAGATATCAGAATGGCTAAGATTAAAGGCACAGATGACAGCCTATTCTGAAGAGGATACAGAGAAAACTCCTGTGTTGTTGGTGGGAGTGTAAACTTGTTCATCCACTCTGGAATGCATTAAGGTTTCACAGAAAATTAGGAATCAATCTCCACAAGGATCCATCACTACCACTATTGGGCATATACCCTAAAGACATACATTCATACCCCAAAAGCATTTGCTCAACTATGTTCATAGCAGCATTATTTGTAGTAGCAAGAACCTGGCAACAATCTAAGTTAGGGTTAGAGTTAGGGTTAGGGTTAGGGTTAAACTGAGGAATGGATTAACAAATTATGGTACTGTGTTACATGTACACAATGCAGTACTACTCCACATTAGGAAAAAAATGATATCCTCAAACTTGCAGGCAAATGAATGGATTTGGAGAATATCCTACTGAGCAAGGTCTCAAAAATCTAGAAGGATAAGCATGGTATGTACTCACTCATTAGTGGACTTTGAGCAAAAACATTCTTTTTTCATTGAAAGATGATGGGTGAATAAAGTGATTTAAAACACACACACACACACACACACACACACACACACACACACATACGTAAAACAAAACTAAAGTAAACTTCTATTTTGTCTGTAGAAGGGTTGTTTAGCAGAAATTTGTGGTGGCCATAGTGCAACTGTGGGCATTAGATATGACCTACTGTGCTCTCTTTATTTGTATCTGAGCCTAATGTGGCTTGAGAAGCATTAGATTTTATTTTATTTTTTTTTTTAGATTTTATTTTTAATGTTTCATGTATTTTAGAGAAAAGAGAAATTTTAGTACTGTAGGGTTTTTTATTATCTATTCTGAATGTTTTGCTTTTTTATATGATGTTTGATATTGATTTTCAAAAAATATATATTTAATTATACCTGTATAATTGTGAAAAAAAGAAAATAAAACCATTAAATGAGATGCTAAAAAATAAAAATAAATAAAGTAGATGAATTTAAATAATGGGTAAAATTAATGTGTTTAAAATTTATTACCTCAACACAGAAAATTAAAAATTGTATGATGATGTTGCAATAATACTAACAACTATGTTATTGGAAAATCCATGAGTGCCTTCAATATGGTTTAAATTAAAGGTGTAAGTATTGACATTTGTTGTACTACCAAACTGCCAGGTCAGATATCAGTTATTTTCTACAGAAATCTACACTAGGCCTCCAGAAAAATCAGATTTTAAAACAACTCTCCTGCTGATTTCTTTGCTTGCTGCCTCAACTTCAAGACAGAAATTGCTGTTAGTCTTTTTTTTTTCACACTCAAAAACTATGTTATTGCTGACAATTTTAAAAAGTGTATGATGTTGCTTAACTTTTTGTGCATGGAGAAGACTAGAGACAAATGATATTTTTATTTTTTTTTATTCTTCTTCTTTCATGCAATGCATTTGAACTTCAGGCTCCACTTTCTCCCCTTCTCCCAGCTATACCTACATCCCCTTCCCTTAGATCTATTTCCTTTTTTGTTTCTCTTTAGGAAGAGCAGACTTTCCAGTGGTATAAGCTGAATGCAGCCTCTTCTTATTGCATGATGTTCAGAGCCCAACAACAACAACAACAAAAAGCCCAAGCTAACACCAACAACAGCTACACGGAATAGCTAGTGTAGACCCTTCAGGCTTCACAATGGTTGTAAGCTCTATGATGCCTACTGAGTTGGTTCTGTGGGCTGTGGTCTCCTGGTGTCCTTGACCCTTCAGGTACCAACAGCCCTTCCTCCCCTCTTCTGCACAGTGCCCCAGCTCCACCTAATATTTGATTATGGGTCTCTGTATCTGCTCCCATAAGTTTCTGGAGGAAGCAACTCTGATGATAATTTAGCTAGTTACCAATCTATGAGTACAAAAGGGATAATTTTGTTTATTTAATCATTCATTCATTGAAAACTGTATTTGTTTCTACCCTAGAATTTTGTTCCATTCAACTTTGAGATCCTGGCCAACCAGTCGGTATCAAGCATAGGTTTCCTTTCCTGCGTAGGGTCTCAAATTAGATTTCGCATTTGTTGGCCACTCCCACAAGCTCTGAGCCACCATGGCCCATGATACTTATTGCAGTCTGTTTTTTGGACGAGCAGGGAGTATCTGTCTACAAGTTCAGAAGGAGGGAATGGATATTCTGCAGTCAGTTGGTCTATGTCATCTTCTTTCTGGTGTAGGCTGTGGCTGTCAGAGGGTTAGAAGCTATTTGTAAATATGTCAAAATCAAAGTCAGCATGGTAGTGAACTGGAATAAACTTTTATGACATACTCCTTCAACCTGCTCCAATTTCTTCGCTTTGTTTTTGTTCAGGATGTATCACAAGGTAATTCATTGAGTGGGAGATGAAATCCAACTCATTTTTTAGTTCATAATATTATTTTATTAACTAAATCCTATGGTGGGAATATTTGTCTGCATGCTGTGAAAATCATTCTTTAAATAAATAAACTGTTTTGGCCAGGGCAGAACAATCATAGAAGAAGCAGGCTGGAAAACTAAGGCCGCTGAGTCAGACAGAATCAATTCAGCACGTAAGGGGTCCAGCTGGGCCATACCCCAGGCAATATGTCCAGGTAGATTAATGGAAATGGATTGAATTAAGATGAAAGAGCTAGCTAGCTATCAATGTGATTAAGACATAGGCCAAGCAGGACAAAATTAATATAAGCATCTGAGTCATTTTTTGAGGTGAAAAGTGGCTAAGGGCAGGTCTGAACCTCTGGCCTGCATGGGGTAAAAAACCGTATACAACAGATAGAGTCCAAACCTGGGGCCTTGAACACCTGCATGAAGCCTGAGGAAAGTTTAAAAAGCATTCTAGAGCACAGAAATAGAACTCAAAGCAGTTTTCAGTATAAAGTGAGTCATGATACAGAGATGGCAGTGTTTAGGATTCAGTTGGGACCTTGGGACCTCCTGCCTTTTCTGGGGAACAGACAAAGTGATGTGGAGGAGAGAGAGTGACTGGAAGGGGTGGAAGGGGGAAGGGAGTTTGAACAAGGGTATACATGGATAAAAAATATGACTTTATTCATAATAAAAAAAGATATCCTAAAAAAAAATGTTGGGTCCACAGCAGGTGGATTAAGGCCTATTCCTGGAAGTCAGAAGACTGCATGTCATTGATTTAAAGTTTCTGTTCATATTGAACAAAAGGGGAACAAAAGACAGTTTTGGGATTAGTTTGCTTTATTTTTTTAATTTTCTTTTGGAGAAGTTACTGCATTGGTGAAGAAAAGATTTAGGTAGAGATAAATGGAAGCAAGTAACATGATATGAAATCCCCAAAGATTTAAAGAAGAAATTATATTTAAAAATTTTACCTTATTTTTTTTCAAATGTATATCAAAGGTATTGAATATTTATTTCAATATTTTATTCCCTAAGATACATTCAGGATTTGGATCTATAAATATATTTATTATAATTATATTTATTCATGAGATAAAACATTAAATACCAATTATGCCATTGTATTTTTTAAAAAATTAAAGAAAAATAATAATTGTATTATTTTCTTTTTATTTCTTTCTTGCTCCAAGCTTTCCCATAAATCTACTCTTGTGCTTTTTTAAATTGGTGACATTTATTATTTTAGTTGTTGTTACAATGTTTCCTGAACCTTAAGTGGGAAAAGTTTGTAAAGGTGAAGCACATATGTCTGCTTTCTCACAGCATTGACTCCTATCCCTCTAAACATTTATGAGTGAATTATGTGTTACATTTTAAATAACTGTCCCGCCTATGGCCTATGTGTTTAATAAAAGCTGGTAGGCCAAAAGACAGACAGGAAGTCTCGGCAGGGCTATGAGGAAAAAAAAAAACCAAAAAAACTCTGAGTACAGGAAGAACAGAGACAGATACTAGGCAGACACCACCACAGGGATGTGACAGAGGCACACGAAGGTGATGGCAGTAGACACAGAGGGAATAAACTGAGATGCTGCTCTGAAAAAAGATATCAAGCCATATGGCTGAATATGGGTTAGTTAGCTAGCAATATGCCTGGGCCCTAGGTCAGTCAGTGTAAAAATAATATAAGCCTGTGTGTGACTATTTGAGGCTAAGTGGGGCTGAGAGTGGAGGTAAACCTCTGGGCTAGACCAGAAAGTCCAACCCAGAAAACTTTTACAACTACTATTCTATGCACAAAGATCTTCTGACCAAGGTTGAGAAAAGTACAAATTTATGACCAGAGACATAATATTTAGCAGATCAATCATTTGACAGCATTATTTTGTAGCTAACCAGCATAGGTAGGACCTTTCTGTTGGGCCTATGTGTATATGAGTCATGGGTTTTACTATCAGGCATAAAATACATCCTAAGGAGCAACTTCAAGTCATATCAGAAGATGCTTTCACATATGGAACACATATTGCCCAACGGGTCTGTAGTGTACAGTATGCAAGCTCCAGTGCTATGTCAACTGATGTCTTTCCTCCTACATCAGCCTTTTTAAAACCTATGTAAGGCAAACCATCAAGTATGGTATTTAATGCTCAGTTTATTAATTGTTTTGAAATTCACAAGGGCAATTTCCTCAATAATAGGATTTTGCCATTTTGTAATAGTGGACAACCATAAGCAACACCAAAAGATTAAGGTATTTTAAGGGCCTCTGATGATCTCATGAGTAGTTACACATAGGGAAGTATCTAATGTCTAATATCCAGATTTTTATTTAATGCATTGTCTTTGGGGAGTATTTTTGCCCATATAGGCAAGAAATATCTGATCAAACTCTCTTTTTATATTACATTTTTAAAGATATTTTAAAGCTAAACAATTTCTATGAGATTTATTTGTGCAGCCTTAGGTTTGTTTAACCTAACTCACACTTTTTGTTCTCCCCATCCTCTTACAGTGCTGCTGACTTAAAAGTCTAGCTTAGATTACTATGTCCACTCCATTATTTCATGTAAATTTACTGTGTATTTTTTATCTATTTACATATTTTTTTAAGTTTTATTACAATGTCATAGGATTCCAAAGAGTGTTTTATATAAGCTCATTTGGGGTCCATATTCCCCAGTGTTTTCTTTTCTCCTTTTCCCATCTACTATATACTTGAAGCTTTCAGTCATCAGAGTTATTTCTTTCTCTCTTCTTTTGACCTATATTTTATCCTTGTTATTTCTTTAATGAGTCAGTTTTCAATGGCCTATTTCTAACTATCAATTTTCCACATATATTCCAATAGCTTACATTTAGTTGACTCCAAAGACACCTTAAAACATTTTTGGCTATTTCTAATGTTATTGGTTGCTCTCCGAAAAATGATAGTGAGGCCCTATTGCTGAAGAAAATTTTTTGTTGAATGCAAAGAACTCTAGATAGTACCCAATTAGAGTACTATCTTGATGACTAGTGTTCTTCATATTGTATGGTACTCTGTATGCTACCAGAGGAGAAAAGTAAACACTAACCAGGATACAAATCTTTCTACCTATAATGGTGACCTGCTTGCATGATACATTGTTGCTTTAGTGGCACAAAGTTTGTGGAAGTAACTAACCACTCTCTGCTTGAATTTAAGGCTCACTCCACTCCATGACACCTATTCCTGAAATTGATAAAAATGGCTATTAGTCCATGGACTTAGAGGAAAAGCAAATACTACTTTCTGCTAAAGAAATGTTGCTATATAACACCTTCCAAGGACATCTTTCTATATCCAGAGAATTGTGGAGAATTGTGTCTTGCCCAACAATCATCAAAGAAGCTTCTATTTCTATAGACTAAAAAAAAAATACCTACAATGAAACATTGTATACAAGGTGAGAGACCTTGGGTCTCTTCTATAAATTTTTATCTTTCAGGGTTTAAGGAACTTTGTTTAAGAAGAGACTAAAAGACATTGAAAATCAATGAAAATAGAACACACCAAAGAAATAATATCTTGTAAACACAACAGGATTAATGCATGCATGAACTCAAAAACAGTGGTACAATGCTCAGGGTCTTCATGAGCATGAGCCAGATGGGAGTCCCAATACTGAAGGGAAAGAAGATAGCATCTCTGATCCCTAACAAAGAATCTATATCCAACAAAGAACCTTTGCAAAGGAAAGAACAGAATTTTGCAATCTAGCCTTACTGAGTATGCAACCACATTCATGATTTTTTTTTTGTAATGAAAGATTATCTTAATCAAATACTTTTTTTCTTCTATTGAGACAATCAAATAATTTTTGTCCTTTAATGTAATTATGACATGGATATTATTTAATGATTTTGGTATATTAAGCCTATTCTTTCTCATTTCTTTTTCATTAAATAATTTATTGGAAATTTATTGGATGCAGATCTTTGATGAAATTGTGGTAGAAGTCTAATACTTGATATCTTTCCATTTGGTGACAAGTTTATCTGTTGACTTATATTATTTTCATTTTTTATTAAAAGCAGATTATTTTATCATATAGATCATATAGTATTCATATTATATCCTGATTCTAGTTCTCCTCCCTTTCTTATTTCCAGTTTCTCCTCACCTTTCATCTCATCCAAATCCATTCTTTTAATGTCTCTCATTAGAAAAAAACAGACTTCTGAAAGATAACAATAAAACATAACAAAATTTTATATTATAATAAAGTAAAAACAAAAACAATCACATCAATGAGTGACAAGTTAAACCAACAGAAGAAAAACAGCCCCCAAAGAAGGCACAAAAATCAGAGAACCATTCAATCACTTATTCAAGGGTCACAGAAAAATACTAAACTGAAAGTTAGAATGTAGAGAACCTGGTGTAGACCATGTTCCTTAGCTTGCTCCTTTAGTTGTTGTAAGTTCATATAGGCTTAGCACAGATAATTTAGAGGTCCTTATTCTCTGGGTATCCTCAATACCATTTTATTTTACAGTTTCTGCTTCTTTTTAGGCAAGGTGTTATGAGCTCTCTGGCAGGAAGAATTTGACAAAGAATTCACATGTATAGGAACATGTTCGGAGGTGTGTGTGTGTGTGTGCGTGTGCGTGTGCGTGCGTGTGTGTGTGTGTGTGTGTGTGTGTGTGTAATTTTTGGCTTGGCTGTGTGTCTTTGTATTTGTTTCCATTTGTTGCAGAGGGAATCTTCCCTTATGCTGGCTGAATAAGGCACTGATCTATAAGGTTGACAAAATATTATTAGGAGTCATTTTATTATTTAAACCAATAGTTTTTGGTTTTACTTTATGTCTCTGTGAAATCAAGTCTGTGGTTCAACCCAGTAGTATTGGGTATGGGTACCATCTTGTGTAGTGAGCCTTAAAGTAAAACTGGGTATTGGTTGATTACTCCCATAAACTTTATGCCACCATTGCCTAACATACATTCCAGGTAAGAGGGCAGTTTTCTTGCTTAGGTTGGATTTTAAATTTTTCTTTGAGTATACTGCCAAGTATCTTTTTGGACCAAAGATACTAAAATGTAGGAGTGAAGACTTTGTGAAGGCATAAGTTTGCCATCTTTATGTTCACTGAGTTGTGTGGGTAGACTCTTCAGCAGTTGGGCAGTGCTGTGTGTTTGTTGGGAACAACCTATAATCTTTCAAGCATCATGGGTTGTTTGGAGATTTTTAAGAGACCCATGTGGCCAACAACTAAATTGGATGTAATCAAGTCTCAAGTCTTAAAGCTTTGTTTACTGATACAAGGTGATCACTTCAGATTCTGTTTCCCTCAATTTTTGGATACTTTGTCATCAACTCCTTCATATATTTGAGGAAGATTCTACTGCCCTAGATTTTCATACAACCTCTTAAATGCACCTTAATTCTATCTATCTATTCTCATATTTCTTTTCTTGCACCCAGACCTAATCTTCCTGGTTATTAGGCAACCACCCCAGACCACCTATAAAATTCATTATATTTTTCTCTTTCAGGAAGATTCTCATGTCCCTTTATTGGTTTCTCTATACCTAACCTCTCGGTGTCTAGAAATTATAGTTGGTAATTATTTAATTAACAGCTAGAGTTGTTTCAGTTGGGAGACTTTTAGGGTGATACATTCACATTACTGTTTATGCTTCTGTTTACATAATTTACTTCAATTTTAGGATGTAAATGTATATATATATATATATAAAATGAATAAAAGAACATTTTCTATTCGTGTATATCCTTGTTCAAGGTCCCTTCCTCCTCTCACTCCCTCCAGTCATTCTCTCTTCTCCACATCGCCCTATTTCCTCCCCAGCAAGAGCAGACGGTCCCAAGGTCCCAATGTCAGTATGGCTTAGTTCAGCATCCATTCCTGGCATACAAGTCCAAGGTTTTTCAGATCCCAAACTCTTCAGTGGTTGTGGTTTAAAGCTTGGACATGCTTTACTTTTTGCTTTTTTGTTTACAGTCCACTAATGAGTGAGTACATCTCCTGCTTATCTTTCTGGGTTTGTGATACCTCGCTCAGGAAGATATTCTCCAAATCCATCCATTTGCCTGCAAATTTTAGGATATTATTTTTTCTTACTGCTGAGTAGTACTCCATTTTGTAGATGAACCACAGTTTGTTAATCCATTCTTCAGTTGAGGGGCATCTAGGTTGTTTCCAGGTTCTTGGTATTATAAATAATACTGCTATGAACATATTTGAGCTAATGCCTTTGGAATACAAATGTGCTTCTTTAAGGTATATGCCCAGAAGTGGTGTTGCTAGATCTTTGGGGAGATTAATTCTCAGTTTTCTGAGAAACCACCATTAGGCATTTCAGAGTGACTGAACAAGCTTACACTCCCACCAACAATGGAGGAGTATTCCCCTTGCTCCACAACCTCTCCATCATTGGCTGTCATCTGCATATATTAATTCATTATCAATTTTAGTGGACTAGAGGTTTTATATATATATTATAATTCTTCAGGTTTTATTGGTATTTATTATAATCACTAGCTTCTCATTTCCTAAATTTTTCAGTGACAATCTAAGAGAAATTTAATTCTATTAAGTTTAGATTTTCTATCCTTTTATCATCTTCATTAATGTCTTGTCAATATTGTTAATTTTTTTGAGGAAATATATTTTTCCTTTGATTCTTTGTGTGTATTTTTTCACTTTTATTTCATTAATTTAACCTCTTATTTTTATTTTCAGATTCCATCTACTATTAGAGGTTTTCTTTTCCTCCTTTTTCTAGCTGTTATTTTTTAATTTAAGCACTTCACAATTTATCATTTTCTCTGAGGTATGTTCTTACTCTTTCTTTCAAATTTTGCATGTTGTTTGTTACATTTTCATTTATTTCATATTTCTTGAAATTTTATCTTTTTTACTCAATTATCAATCATATGTGATATTTAGTCTCTACAATTTTATGTACTTTCTATACATTGAATTGCTTTTAAAATCCAGTTTCTTTTCACTGTACTAGGATGATAAAAAGATAATATTTTAGTCTGTTTTATTTTCTGAGATTATCTTTGTTTCTTAAATGGTATTCAATTATGGAGAAAGTTTCATGGGCTGTTAAGAATATATATTCTTCATGTTTTTAATGGAATGTTCTATAAATATCTCTCAGGTCCACTTTATAAGGCCATTTAACAACATTTCTCTTAATTTTTTTCTTTGTTCACAAGACACATGCATTCATGATAAAGAGATGCTGATGTCATTTACAATTACGTGTTTGTGGTATTCTAAAATTTAATTTCTATTTATGTATAAAATTGGGTATACCTCTGTTAGATGTGTACATGTTTATTTATTATTATTATTATTATTATTTATTAATATCTCTTTATTTCTTCCAAAAGTGAATATAATATATTTCCCTTATCTCTGCTAACTAGTTTTATTTTGAAGTCTAATTAGTCATATATTTGATTACATAAACCTGTTAGTTTATTCATTCCATTTGTTTGACATATTATTTTCTTTTACTGAAAATATATTCTTCTTTTACACAATACATTTTGAGCAATTTGTTTTTGATCCACTTCTCCCTGCTTTTGTCTCCATTTCCCCTCTCCCTCAGTCCACTCTTACTCTGTTTTCTCTTCAGAAGACAGCAGGCCTCTAAGAGATGACAATCCAGCAGGAGAGAACAAGACACAAGACAGGGAAAAATCCTTGTATTGAGGTTTTGTCAAGCAACCAAACAGAAGAAGAAGAGCTTAAGACCAGGTAAAAGATTCACAGATGTGGAACCCACAACACCAAGTTAACATCCATAGTAAAAGCACAGGAAGGCACTGTACTTTCTATATCCATTTCTGAGAGTCTCTGAGAGCTGTTTAGTTTATTTGGTGGAACATGTTCTCCTGAAGTACTTTTTTCCTCTATCTCCTTCTTTTTTTCTCCTCCTCTTTTTTGGAGTTACCCAATCTCCTAAGGGAGGGACCCAACTGAGTCATACAATTAGGCCTCTTTTTGAATAATGTCTGTCCAAGTGTTTTATGTTCATTCTCTTCACTTGCTTTAGAAACCCTTTGAGAACAAGACCCTAATCTCAGTATATTCAAATATTAAGAAAATTTTTTCATTGATTTCTTCCCTTGTCATGTTTGTTTCTATTCAAGGTCTCTGGGCTATGTAAACTCTTTTAATCTTCACCGTCTAAAGTTCTATCAACAATAATTGCAGCCTGTTGTTTAGAGGTTGAACAAACCAAACAGC
This sequence comes from Sigmodon hispidus, assembly GCA_004025045.1. NCBI lineage: Eukaryota > Metazoa > Chordata > Mammalia > Rodentia > Cricetidae > Sigmodon > Sigmodon hispidus. The sequence goes on along the minus strand of PVIH01006105.1, from coordinate 98,342 downwards.
AAAAGATCTGCTTTCTATTGCATATTCTATATTCTGTTTTCTAACTGGGTAAAAAACATTTATTTTCAGACTTATTATTCATAAGTATGCATTAATTTATATAATCTTGTTGATTATTTTTGTGTTTCCTTAGATAGTTTTGATTGGCTATACAAGGAGTGATTATTTATTACCTATGCTATTGTGTGTGTATTTTTTCTTAACTTTTCACCAAAGTAGTCTTTTCAGTGCCCTCTGAAAGCACTGAAATTATTTTAAGAGTTTTGTCTCCTAAATATGTTTAGATTATATTTCCTAACTCTTTGACAAAACAATAAGTTAACAGTAAGTAATCAATGAGCATCTGTACTTTTGTTATATTAACATTATGGTTATAGAAACATCAATATCCTTTCTTTTCTTTTATAAAACACTGTATACCAGGCCTTACTCTGCTGAACATTTCTGAGAGTTTACACACTTTACTTATAAACTCGAATATTTGGTACTCAAGCAGATGTTATATATAAATAATGATATATGCAGTTTGAAAAGATTAAGCTTTTTGAAATGTTATTTCCCATATAAAGTAAAAGTAAAGTCTTCTAATATATCAAAGAAACAAAAAATAAATTCTATATAATCACTAAGATAAGAATGCAATAATTGATTTGTGTTTGTGACAACAGAGAAATCACTGAACTAATAATAAATTCTGTATGTCTGAGGATTTAAAATAAATTTCAAAAGATAATTTTTGACAAAATCTGTTGGCTTATTAGTTCACTCCTAATGACAGTTAGCTCACTGAAACAAATTATATGCCTAAAAATTGTATCAGATTAAAACAGTTCAAAGAGCAATCAATCCAAGATATTTGTTTCCTTGAGATTGAAATGTTTCCATGTGCTGCATATTTGAATTCAAACCCTTAAAGTTTCCTGCTGATTTAAACCATAAATCAGAATACCCCCAATACTTTTATGAGTTTTATGGCAATGAATAATGGTATGAAGAATTTATGAGGGCAAAATCTCCCCTAACTACATAGTTATTGCCTTTTCCAAAAGAATAAATCCTACTTACCTCAGATCTGAAGTTCTCGACACTGTAAAATTCATAACTGACAAGCAGAGTTTGGGGCCTTTAATCATGGGGTGATGTTTTCCAGTTGTAAAATGTAAAATTACAGTGAATGAGGAAGATTAATAAATCATGCCAAATATCTTCCAACTGCATCTTCCCTGCAAAAGAACTTTTCATATTACTTCAAAAATTAAATTTGCGCCTCTTATGCAATGTATTTTTAGTTAGATATTATTATGCTCACTGTTCTTATTAGACAATCTATTATGAGCTTAAAAATATACTAAGTGTACATTAATACACAAAAATTTCATAGCTAACACACTGGGGTGAGGTAGTACTCAGGTTGTGAAACACAACAATGACACATTTTTGCTTTTTAGTGACAGGGAGGACTATGGAATTGCAAATATAATGTTCATACTTTAAAAAAGAATATTCATTTATAAATGGTACAGAGATAATGTGTCCCATATATAATTATGTATAATTACAAGGAAAACAATATATAGTATAATTTTTAAGACATCAAATAAGAGAACATAGTTTTATTTATCCTTCCTTCTTTCTTAAACATTATTTCTCTCTTCAGTCCTCTCTCTCCATTTGAATTTCAAAAGGTCAATCCTAAAAAATATATATACACAAACAAAGCTAAAAAGACTCAAATGCTTTATTTTCATATTTATGTACTAATGAAGATACATAATAATAATTTTCTAAAAGTCTAAGATTTAAATGGAGATAACATTGGAGGGGATAAAGGTGAAGAGGAGAAATTATGCAAATAATTATAACCATGAATGATAATCTCAAAAAATTAAAAGAAATTAAATAAAACTTTCTTTGAAAAATTTTTTGATCACTCCACAGATACAGTCATAAAAATTTAATGAACTGGTGAAATTGAATTTATTATTCCTAGAAAACTAAAGCTCAAATCCCACATCAATTCTCACACCCTAATAGTCGGAGACATCAATACCTCACTTTCACCCATGGATAGGTCAACCAGACAGAGAATCAACAGAGAAATAAGGAGTCAAACAGAGGTTATGATGAAAATGAATTTAATTGTTATTTACAGAAGCTTCCACCCAAATGCAAAGGAATGTATACATTTATTAGCACCACATGGAACATTCTTTAAAATTGATCACATAATTGGTTATAAAGCAAATATCAATAGATTAAAAATATGAAAATCCCTTGTATCATATCGGACCACCAGGGCCTAAAGTTAGAGTTCAACAACATCAAAAATAACAGAAAGCCTAACAACTGGTGGAAACTGAAAATCACTCAACTGAACCACCTCTGGGTCAAGGAAAAAATTAAGAAAGAAATCAACATCTAACAAGAATTTAAGGTAAATGAAGCCACAATGTACCCAAACTTGTGAGACACAGTGAAAGCAGTCTTAAGAGAAAATTCATAGCACTCGATGCCTATATGAAAAGCCTAGAGAAAACCCAGACTAGAGAACTAACAGCATGGCTGAAAGCCTTAGAACAATTAGAAGCAAACACACCTAGAAGAAGTAGAAGACAGGAAATAATCAAACATAGAGCTGAAATCAATAAAATTGAAACAAAAAGAACAACAGAAAGAATCAATGAATCAAAGGGTTGGTTCTTTGAGAAAGTCAACAATATAGATAAACCCTTATCCAAACTAACCAAAAAGCAGAGAGTATCCAAATCAACAAAATTAGAAATGACAAGAGGGACATAACAACAGACCCCCAGGAAATCCATAGAGTTGTCAGGTTATACTTTGAAAATCTATATTTCACAAAAATGGAAGACCTAGAAGAAAAGGACAGCTTTTTGGACAGATACCATTTACCAAATTTAAATGAATTAGGCAGATTAATTGCCTAAATAGACCTATAATCCTAAAGGTAATTGAAGCTGTCATTAAAAGCCTCCCAAGTAAAAATAACCCAGTTCCAGATGGTTTCAGTGCAGAATTCTATTAGACATTCAAAAAAGAATTACTACCATTACTCCTCAAACTGTTTCACACAGTAGAAACTAGAAGGAATATCGTCAAATTGCTTTTATGAGGCCACAATTGCCCTACTATCCAAGTGGCAACTGAGAAGATGCAACAAAGAAGGAGAATTACAGACCATTTTTCCTCATGAATATTGATGCTAAAATTCTCAAGAAAATTATGGCAAACCGTATACAACAACACATAAAAAATATCATCCACCATGACCATTAGGCTTCATCCCAAAAATACAGAGATGGTTCAACATACGAAAAACTGTAAATGTCAACCATCATACAAACAACTGAAGGGAAAAAAAAACCCACATGGTCATATATATCCTTAGATGCTGAAAAAGCCTTTGAAATATCCAACACTCCTTTATGAAAAAGGCCTGGAGAAATCAGGAATACAGGGAAAATATTAAAATATAATAAAGGCAATTTACAAGAAGCCAATTGCCAACATCAAACTTAATGGAGAAAAAAATTCAAAGTAATCCCTCTAAATTCAGTAACTAGAAAAAGATGTCTTCTTTCCCCATATCCATTCAATATAGTTTTCGAAGTCTTAGCTAAAGCAATAAAAGAATAAAATGAGATTAAGGGGATACAAATTGGATAAGAAGAAGCAAAATTATCTACTTGAAAGTGATATGATTACATACATAAATGAACCACAGAATCCTACCAGGGAGCTTCTATAGCTGATAAACACCTTCAGCAATGGAGCAGAATACAAGATTAACTCAAAGAAATCAGTAGCCCTCCTATACCCTAAAGATAAAAGGGCTGAAAAAGAAATAAGGGAAACATCACTATTTATAGTAGATGCAAATAGCATTAAATGCCTTGGAGTAACTATAACCAAAGAAGGAACAGATCTACTTAACAAAAATTTTAAATCATTGAAGTAAGAAATTGAAGAGGATATCAGAAAATGGATAGATCTACCATGTTTCTGGATAGGTAGGATCAAAAAGTAAAAATGGCAATTCTGCCAAAAGCAAACTACAGATTCAATGCACTTCCCAACAAAATCTTAACACAATATTTTAGGGACCTTGAAAGAACATTACTCAACTTCATTTGGAATAACGGGAAAGCCAGGATTGCCATAACAATTTTGCTCAACAAAAGAACCTCAGGAGGCATCACCATCCCCAACTTTAAGCTATACTATAGAGTTACAGTAATAAAAACAGCCTGGTACTGGCATAAAATCAGACTTGTGGATCAATGGAATTGAATTGAGGATCCAGACATTAACCCAAAAACCTATGAACACCTGATCTTTGACAAAGAGGCCTAAAACATTCAATGGAAAAACGATAGTATATTTAACAAATGGTGTTGGCATAGCTGGATGGAAGTATGTAGAAAAATACAAATAGATCCGAGCCTGTCACCCTGCACAAAACTCAAATCCAAGTGGATCAAAGACCTCAACATAAACCCAGCTACTGTGGACTTGGTAGAAAATAAAGTAAGAAATGCCCTCCATGAATTGTCACAGGTGACCATTTCCTAAATATAACACCAGTGGGACAGACACTAAGAACAATAATCAATAAGTTGGACCTTCTGAAACTGAGAAGCTTCTGTAAAGCCAAGGATACAGTCAATAGGACAAAACAACAGCCTACAGGATTGCAAAAGATTTTTACCAACCCTACAAATGGTAGAGGACTGATCTCTAGAATATATAGAGAACTTATGAAACTAGAGCCCAAAATATTGAATATTGCACTCTAAACTTTGAATAACCCAATCAGAACTAAGAAGGAAATTCTCAGCAGAAGAATTACAAATGGCTAAAAGGCATTTGAAAAAGTGCTCAACATATTTAGCCAACAGAGAAATGCATATCAAAACAACTTTGAGATACCACCTTACACCTGTCAAATTGGCTAAAAGACACAATCTCCCCAAGGATCCAGCAATAGCACTTCTGGGCATATACCCTAAAGAAGCACATTTGCACTGCAAAGGAATTAGCTCAACTATGTTCATATCAGCATTATTCATAATAGCAAGAACCTGGAAACAACCTAGATGCCCCTCAACTTAAGAATGGATTAACAAACTGTGGTACATCTATGCAATGGAATACTACTCACAGTAAGAAAATACTGATATCCTAAAATATGCAGGCAAATGGAAGGATTTGGAGAATATCCTCCTGAGCAGGGTATCACAAACCCAGAAAGATAAGCAGGGGATGTACTCACTCATTAGTAGACTCTAAACAAAAGAAAAAAACTAAAAAAAAAAAAAAAAAAAAAAAAAATAAAAAAAAAA
>PVIH01006105.1:79345-92879 GCA_004025045.1 Sigmodon hispidus | reverse complement strand
AGCCATATTGAGACCTTGGGACCTCCTGCCCTTGCTGGGGCGGGGGGGGGGGGGAATAAAAAGATGTGGATAAGAGAGAGTGACTGGAAGGTGTGGGAGGAGGAAAGGAGCTTGAACAAGGATATCCACGGATAAAAATATGACTTTATTCATAATAAAATGAAAAGTACACAGAGTTTTAAAAATATAGTCAACTGTGAAATAGTAATTTATGCCTCAAATGTCATAAAGATGGTAACAATATGCTAAAATAATTTCAGCCATTTCTCGTCAATGAACTTAATTGTTTTCTTCTCATTACCTAGCATCATCATCATAATAATCTCTCCCTCTGTCTCTCTTTCTCTCTCCCTCTCTCTGTTTTGTGTGTATGTATGTACATATGCATGCCTGTATGTATTTATGTGTGTGTGTTGATACAATCATGTATGTCAGATGTGTAGGTTTCAATATATTATCTTGCAAACTCTTTAAGTAACACAACTTCATTTTAGTGCTATTTTGCTGTTAGAGTGGACAAATTCTACCTCCAGGTATATGTAATATTATCAACAAACACATTGATTTATAAAATACCAAGGCAGTGCCAGGTATACATTTATGTTGTTAAGAAAACTTGTTCAAAAATATCTGAATTTGGATCCCTATAATTATGTGAAAATTTGGACATGGTAGCACATGAACGTGTAACACTTCACTCTGTTGTGTTAATCTAGGTTAGGTGTATTCATAGGACTGGGCTGCTATCAGTGTAGGTCCAGGCTCAATGAGAATCTCCTAAAATAACAAACCAGAACATGAAATATTAGAGTGCTAATGTATTCTCTTAATGTGTTCCTTCAGACCCTTATTATTTTTATTTTACCTTCTCTATCAATATTTTTTCTGGTGATTTTCTTCTTTCATTATTGATGTTTACATTTAAATTGTCTTTCTTCTTGATGTTTTTCTTCTAGTTCCTTTTAACTCTGTATTTTGATGTTTTCCTCTTAACTCATTTTAACTATCTCATGCTTGTTGTTTATATTCTAAATACAAATGTTTCATTTTTGAAGATTTCCTTCTAACTTTCATTCTTGATATTTTTTTCTACTCCACTTTAAGTCTCTCATTCTTGATGTTTTTTCTTTTAGTTCTATCTTTCCTTTTATTACACCTTATAAGCCCAAAAAATATACCAGGCAATATAAAATTTACAGTATGGTTACTTTCTGTTTACGAAGTGAATTATTACAATAAGTACAAAATAAACATAAAAAATATATTTTTAAGATACCTGATATGATTAAACATTGGACATGTCACAAGTAAAAAATAAATTATTCCAGAAATTTACATATTCATAACCAAGCAACTTGTTATAGATTAACTGTATAGGTAAGCAAGATATTTTATTTCACACTCTTTTTTTTACTGGCATGCCATGATTTTGCAATTACAATAAAAGAAAGCAATTACTTTACTATTTATCTTAAAAATAATTTCTGTAAGGCCAAGGAAACAGTCATTAAAACAAAATGACAACATACAGGTTGGAAAAGGATTTTCACCAACCCTACAAGTTACAGAGGACTGATCTCTAAAGTATATAGAGAACTCAAGTACTAGAGGCCAAAGCCCTAATTATCAAAATTAAAAATGGAGTTCAGAAATAAATAGTGAATTCTCAACAGAAGAATTAAAAATGGCTGAAAGACACGTGAAAAAATGCTCAACATCTTTAGCCATAAGAGGCATGCAAATCAAAACAACTTTGAGATACCACTTCATACCCATCAGAATGGCTAAGATTAAAAACATAGATGATAGCCTATGCTGAAGAGGATGCAGAGAAAAAGGAACATTCCTCCATTGCTGATGGGAGTGTAAACTTGTCCAAGCACTCTGAAATACAGTGTGGTGGTTTCTCAGAAAACTGGGAATCAATTTCCCCAAGGATCCTGCAATATCACTATTGGGCATATACCCTAAAGATGTACATTTGTATCCCAAAATCATTAGCTAGCTCAACTATAGTCATATCACAAACCCAGAAGGTTAAGCATGTGATGTACTCACTCATTCATGAACTTTAATCAAAAGCATTCTTTTTTTTTTCTTTTTTTACTTTGTGTTCAGCTTTCCCTCTGAATTTTTTTTCCATCCCTGTATATCCTTATTCAAGGTCCCTTCCCCCTCCCACCACATCAGGTCATTTCTTCTTCTCCACAACTCCCCATCCCCTCCCTGGACAGGGAGCAGACTGTCCTATGGTCCCACTGACCCGATAATGCTTAGATCAGTCTCCATTCCTGGGAAATCCAGTTTTGTCCCCCTCCCTCAAGAGTGAGTCAAGTGTTCCTATAGTTGGAGTGGGATCCGAAGGGTCAGTCCAGGATGTTTCTTACCCCAAGCTGTTCAGTGGTTGTGGATTGCAGCTTGGGCATGCTTGGCTTTTTTTCTTGTTTGTTTGTTTAGAGACCACTAATGAGTGAGTACATCCCCTGCTTATCTTTCTGAGTTTGTGATACCTCGCTCAGGAGGATATTGTCCAAAGCTATCCATTTGCCTGCAAATTTTAGGATATCATTTTTTCTTACTGCTGAGTAGTATTCCATTGTGTAGATGTACCACAGTTTGTTAATCCATTCTTCAGTTGAGGGACATCTAGGTTGTTTCCAGGTTCTTGCTATTACAAATAATGCTGTCAAAAACATTCTTATGTCATTGAAAGAGGGAAATCATTAGTATGAATGTCTTGGATCATCAGCTTTCCTTATAATGATTCTATTTGGAATGAGTATCCATCTGAATTTGGTCTCCTAAAATTCCACTGAATTTGCTACTTTGCCAGACACTTCTAAGAATTAATACAATGAAGAAAGGAGAAAAAGAAAAGCTAAGTCACAGAAACTTTAAAAAGGCACAAAATTTTAGTCCAGGCTTCCAGTCCAGTCAATGAGAGTGAGGAGGGATTATATAAGCAAATGGGTCAAGATCATGAAGGTGAAACACACAGAAACAGATGAGCTACTGGCAGCTTATGGGCTCTGGACTGACAGTTAGAAACCTGCATGGGACTGAACTAGGCACTCTGAATGTGGAAGACTTTGAGTGGCTTGGGCAGATTGTGGGGCCTCTGGCAGTGGGACCAGGATTTAACACTAGTACATAAACTGGTTTTTTGGAGCACATTGCCTTTAGAGGAATACATTGCTCACCTTCATATGGTAGATGGCTTTATTCCTGCCTCCACTTGATATGCAGACTATATTGACTCCCTATGAGAGTCCTTATCATCTCTGACAACTGAATGAGGGGTAGGGTGGGGAGAAGATGGGGAATAGTAGGAGGAGGGGAGTGAAGAGGAATTGTGTTTGGTATGTAAAATTTTTAAAAAAGCTTTAAATAAATTAAGAAAGAAAGGAAATAATAAATATTATATTTACATATGGAAAAGAATTAGTGATCTCTACTTTAAATCTGTGTAGTACGTACCTACTCACCAATAGTTTATTATTTTAGGATATTGATGGCAAAAATAAATACAAATAAGCAATCCTTATCTTTGGTCACCAACCAAATCTAGCAAAGAAAGTACATCAGCTAACAGAAACTGGGCTGCTTTGGAATTTTGACCATATTTTAATGAGTCTATAAATCATCTATATGTCTCTGTGGACTTTGATTTTTTTCTGGGGGTGTCATCTCAAAGATGCTATCAAAACATCTGATCTAACCTAAAGTTATCTTAGTCTTTGCTTCAGTTAATGATGCATACTGAAACCTGTACCTGCATCTTTCAGAACTGAGAGGATTAGAGCCTGCTTCGCACCTGAGGACACAATTGTTTTCATTGAGAATTAACCTGAACTGTCTTATATCCAGTTCCTTAGGTAAGACTCATAGGCTATAGCTGTGTGACATGTCCTTGTACTTATTTTTAGTTATAAAAACTTTTTATTAACTAATATTATTATTATTCATTAGATTGCACAGCCTAGGAAGAAATCATATTCATAATAATCCACAGTTAGAAATACCCAGTAAAATGAGATGTATTATGAGATAAACACACTACATTACAGGCAGTGGAGAATCTAGGTAGGGCCTTTCCTATAGAAGATTCAGCCATCCAGGATTTTCCTCCTTGTTTGTGATGTGTTGACACCCTAAAGTCAATTACCAACTGCTGCTACTTTGACATAGCCACTGGCACATATACAAGTACAATATATAACACACATATACATGAAGCATTACCTACTTTATATCAAGCTGAATAAAAAAATGAGTAAATTATTTTTTATTCTTATGATATAATGCATTTTATTATTTTTGACTACATGACTCATCAAAACTATGTAATATTTTTTCTCATCACTGAAAAACAGATAAAATGAAAAATTAAAAAAATAATAAGTTTCATGTGGTAACTTTTGCATTTTTTACTTGGGAATTAAAAGTTACTTATATATTGATATCATTAATTAAATATTTAATGTTGATTACATGTCAAGTTGTATCTTTTGGAATTTGCAAATGTGGTTTAGGTTAAAACTACAGGCATATCTAAATAAACATATTACTTTTATCTCTGAGGAAACAAAACAAATAATGAGAATACTGGAGTCCATGGAGGTTTTTTTTTTTTTAAAAAAAAAATAAATAAATAAAATCTTTGTTGCTGAACATCAAAAATAAAAACTCAAGCACAGTAATATTGTCTAACATTATTTATCAAGTAATATAAGCTTCAGAAGGTGTGCAACTGGAGGCAAGCTCTGAAAGTTTTAAAGACTCATGCCATTTTTTAGCATGTTGTCTCCTCCTGTTGCTGGATGAAGAAAAGAATTCTCCACTGCTGGCCCATCTTCCTGTCCCATGCAGTTTACTTCCTTGTCATAGCAATGAAACTGCTATATTATTAAATACAGTTAAATCTTTCTCAGTTTTCATAATTCAGGCATCATATCATAGCAAGAGAAAATAAGCTAATATACATGCTTTTAATACTTTCTATGGAACTTTTATTTCTATAAGGCTATATATATGTAATATATGTATATATGCACACACACATATATACACATACACACATATAATATATATAAATTTTAAATAATATTCATAAAAGTAATAATGGGAGTTATTAGGGAATATCAATATTAGGCAGAAAATTAGAAATGGTAGGAAGCTGAAGAACAAACATGCAAACCTATGGTTTAGAGATAATAATAAAAATGTATTGTTTCTAAACACATGCAAAGAGTGGGAGGAGGAGGGGTGGAGGTAAGAAGAAAGATCATGAAGAGCTTGTCACTTTAGAATTCAGAGGTATAAGAAAAAATCACAATCTGTCAAGGTTAAAGTATAAGAAGTAAAAAACTTTCTGTCTGAAACAATGATAGAAGTAAATGAATGTTTTCTGATTCAACAGTTGATGAGCTACATAGATTATTATTTACATGAACACATAATTTATATTTTTCTTTCATATTTATATTTTTGCCTAAAGGAGAATCACAGATTTTTTTAGTAGTTTATTTAAGCAGTACATCATTGATTTACATACTTCATGAACTGCAGACCTAGTTATTCCTCAGACACAATTGCCTTAGCAAAAATATTTCTTCTATTTCAACAGTAAGTAATATTTGAAATAACAACAACCATATAAATAAGCAAACGATTTCTGAGTATATAAAATCAAGACCATTTGCAACAGATGCATTAAATACCAAGTAAATTTGTGAAGGAATCATTGTTTTAAATAAAAATACTAGGTACATTGGGCTTGTTATAACCTTGTAGATATTTACATGTTAAAAATATTAACATTAAAAAATAAATGATTTTATTCTTTTACAGAGCTTATAAATAGGGCATTTTAAAATTCTGATTATGATTTGCTTTTATGTTATGCTTTCTGGTTTTTTTGTAAGTGTATGATTTTTCTTTGTTATTATTTTTTTTATTTTTTTTATTGCTATAGTAGGGTGTAGTTAGGGAGAATCTGAGATGAAATAGGAAAGAGGAAACTGTTCAGAAAATAATCAATTAAGAAATAAATAAATATTAAACACAGAGTACTCACAACAGGAATTTATCAGTACAAAGGGCCACTACAATACCTGCCTTGTGCCTTTGATCAATTTTCTAAATCATCAAAGCAGATTAAATCTTGTTTTAAGCAGTAAGGTGAAATTTTCAGTGTTATGTGTGATGACACACTATATTTAAGTATTCTTTTTTTTTCAATAATCTTACTGTATGGAGACAACAGAGTCCTTTTTTTTTATTTTATTATTATCAACAAAGAAGTCACACTTTCTATCCTTGTATATCCTTATTCAAGGTCACTTCCCCCTCTCACCATGTTATGTCATTCTCTCTTCTCCAGAACTCCCCATCTCCCCACCCCCTCGGGCAGGCAGCAGGCGGTCCCAAGGTCCCACTGTCCCAATATTGCTTAGTTCAGCCTCCACTCCTTGAAGATCCAGTTTTCTCCCTGAAACCTCAAGACTGAGTCAGGTGTTCCTATGGGGGAGTGGGAACAAAGGAGTCAGTCCAAGGTGTTTCTGATTCCAAGCAGTTCAGTGGTTGTGGTTTGCAGCTTGGAATCAGAAAAAAGTTTGCATGCTTTGCTTTTTTTCTTGTTTGTTGGTTTGTTTGTTTAGAGTCAACTAATGAGTGAATACAGCCCCTGTTTATCTTTCTGGGTTTGTGATACCTCTTTCAGGAGGATATTCTCCAAATCCATCCATTTGCCTGCAAATTTTAGGATATCATTTTTTTCTTACTGTTGCATAGTACTTCATTGTGTAGATATATCACAGTTTGTTAATCCATTCTTCATTTGGGGAACATTTATGTTGTTTCCAGGTTATTGCTATTACAAATAATGCTGCTATGAATATAGTTGAGCTAATGCTATTGGAGTGCAACTGTGCTTCTTTAGGGTATATGCCCAGAAGTGGTATTGCTGGATCCTTGGGGCCATTAATTCCCAGGTTTCTGAGAAACTGCCATATGGCACTCCAGAGTGGCTGAACAAGCTTACACTCCCACCAACAATGGAGGAGTGTTCCCCTTGTTCCACATCCTCTCCAGCATAGACTGTCCTCTCTGTCTTTTATCTTAGCCAATCTAACAGGTGTCAGGTGGTATCTCAAAGTTGTTTTGATTTGCATTTCTCTGATGGCTAAAGATGATAAGCACTTTTTCAGGTGCCTTTCAGCCATTTGTAATTCTTCTACTGAGAATTCCCTTTTTAGATCTGAACCCCATTTTTTGATTGGGTTATTCAAGGGTTTGGGCTCTAGATTCCTGAGTTCTTCATGTATCTTACAGATCAGTCTTCTATCACTTGTTAGATTGGTGAATATCTTTTCCCATTCTGTAGGCTGTCACTTTGTCCTATTGACAGTGTCCTTGGCTTTACAAAAGCTTCTCAGCTTCAGAAGATCTTACTTATTGATTGTTGATTTTATTGTCTGTGCCACTGGTGTTATATTTAGGAAGTGGTCACCTGTGCCAATTCGTAGAGGTGTATTTCCCACTTTCTTTTCTATCAAGTTTAAAGTGGCTGGGTTTATGTTGAAATCTTTGATTTGGGCTGGAGAGATGGCTCAGCCATTAAAGGCTAGGCTCACAACCAAAAATATTTAAGTATTCTTAAAAATTTAACAAATTTCCACAACTTTAATAAACATTAATTCAATAGATTATAATAAATATTTAACATTTATTTTTCCAGACAAATTTAACAATACATTTCTCTGTACAATAGAAACTTCTAAACATGGATATAATATAATATGAATTAAATTTATAGATACTTTAGTGCTTAATAATTACATTTGTGCTAAAAATAGTAAAATAAGGTAAATGTGCTCATTTATATGTAAAATTTAAAATTTAAAAACAGTATAAATATATTAGTTCCATAGTTTTTTATATCAATTTTAATTTTAAATACAAATTTCAAATACAAACAAATAACTAATTTTTACATATTCCATATTTATTAATTATTTTTAACTAAGCCACTTTTGTATGAATTTGATTTTATGCTTTCCACTAAGTTAAGCTGTCCTTGTTTTTTTTAAAATTTATTTCTAAAATAGTTGTGTTTTCCATGTATCTCTCTGCTCCCACTCCCTTCTTTCCTCCCAATTTCTTCCAGTCAGCCTTTAGCCTTCCCCTTCCCCATCCCACATCTCCCTCAACCAAAAATACAAGAGGTCCAAAGGTGTTTCAGTTCAACCTGTTGCATCTATGCCAGGCAAGTTGAATTTCCTCATCCAAATATCAATACGAGGTCAGGGCTTTTTCCACAGGGAATAGGCTACAAGATGCCTGTCAATGGCAATCAGCAGTTGCTTATACTCAGAGGGCCTAGCTCCTTTTCCAGATTGTTCCCTTGTGGCTGGTCATGATTAGGTAAGCACCCCAGAGCTCTAGCAAGCCATAAGTGTGGGACTTATCCTCATAATCCCTATCCCTTTGCTCATACAGTCTCTCCTCCCCAGCTCTCAAGGGGACCAGAAGCTCGGCCCAGTGCTCAACCATGGATCTCTGCCTCATCTCTATTCATTGTTGGCTGTAGGTTCTGTGATGACACCTATTCTTTTGATTACAAGGGGAGTCCTGTTTAGGGACCCCCTCCACTATTGGTTGGAGACCTAACCCAGGATATCCTGTGAGTTCTTAGAGATTTCCCTAGCACTAGCACCTGGTCTCTTTACAACCCTATATCGGCTTCCTCTATCAAGATCTCCATCTCTTTTTTTCTCCATCTTTGTTACTCCTCTCACTAAATAATCTCCTTCTTTCATGATCTATTCCACCTCTTTTAGGTTGTAACCTGTTATGACTCCAATATGCCAAGGAGATTTCTATTTTTTCTGCTTAGGGGAATCTCTGGATGTCACTTTCAAGATCCTTCTGATCTCAAGCTTTACAGGAGGTGATTTGCAGCTTGATATACTTTACTTTTTGTCTAAAGTCCAGTTATGAGGGAATACATCCCATGCCTATTTTTCTGGACTTGCAATACCTCACTCAGAAGGATATTCTGTAAATCCATCCATTTGCCTGCATATTTTAGAATGTGATTTTTTTTTAACAGCTGAATTGTACTCCATTTTTTAGAGGCTCCACAGTTTGTTAATCCATTCTTCAGTTTAGGAGCATCTTTGTTGTTTCCAGATTCTTGATATTATAATAATGCTGCAATGAACATAGTTAATCTAATGCCTTTGGGATATGAATATGCATCTTTTGGTGTATACCCGATAGTGTTATTTGTAGGGAGCTGCATTGTACCGTGCCCTAAAGATGGCGCCGGTTTCTGCCTTCAGCCCTCCCAAGTGCTAGTGCTCTCGGGAGTAAACAACTCCTTTTTTAGCTGTAGGCAAGGATGGTGGCTTGCTTCCGCATCCTAGGACCTATGAGTGATGTCCACATAGTTTACTGGGGTTGGAGGCCCAGAGGGTATTTAGCCATGAGCGGGCTTCCCCCCGGGGTCAGAAGATTCAGAAGATTGTACAAAGGTCCTGAATAAAGAATCCTGAGTTGCGTTTTTCCTTGCTGGCGAGGTTGGGCGCGACAACTGGTGGTCCGTACCGGGGAATCGCTTTAGGGAATCACTCCAATGGACAACGGGATCCAGAACTCTCCACCATCAGGGGGTATACCGGTAAGTCCCAGGTAATTGGGATTCACAGTTATAGCCGGCAGAGCTCCGTCTGTAGGGAAAGACAGAGGAGAGGGAGCTTGCTGACGAGCGAGCATAACCTCTCCTTGCTGCGGACGTGCAGCAGGAATAGGCAAGCTGAAATTGGGGCTATTTAGCAGAGCAGGAATAGAGAAAGTGAAATTGAGGCTCTGAGAAAATTCTGAAAGTAAGATCAGGGATATAAAAGGATGGGTAATTCTATCTCACATCCAATTTTTCTAGCTCTACAGGAGCTGTTACAAACCAAAGGTCTGGAAATTAAGGAAAGCACATTAGAGAGATTTTTAAAGGAATGTGACATTGCAGCTCCATGGTTTGCTGTTACAGGCAGTCTAAAGGTGTCCTCCTGGAAGAAGTTAGGGCGAGATTTAGACTTTGCCTATGAGCAGGGATTTCTAAAGGTAGGCATGAGAACCATTTGGAGGGTGATTTGAGATTGTTTGGATGATCAGAGGTGCTGTGAGGCAATTGAAGGGAGTCAGGCTGCTTTAGAACAATTAAGAGAGGAAAGATCTGATGGGGCGAGCAGTGAAGAAGTGAGAAGCCTTAGAACTGAAGGATCAGATTCCGGGGGAAACACTTACCCAGATTTAGAGGATCTTCAGCTTTTGGACCTTGAGAGCAGTAGTTCTGAAGAAGACCTATCAAGGTCGGAGGAGTCAGGAAAGGAAAGAGAAACTAAAAATTGGTTTCAAAAAAGGGAGAGAGGGAAAAGAGGCTAGCCCCGAGGGAGTGCTTGCTTCCTGGGAAGCATGACCCTCTGCCATCCACTCCTCCAGCTTACTCAGGTGGAGGGGGTGGCTTTAGCGGCCGCAATTGGTCCTTTAACCCTGCAGTATGGAGTAAAGTGAGACAGAAACTGGTGTAGGCATATCCTGTATTCCAAGATCCCCAGGGGAATCGTTATGAAGAGCCCCTGGGTTTTAAAGTAATTAAGTCACTGGCCAAATCAGTAAGAACTAATGGCATTACTGCCTCTTTCACTTTGGCACAAGTGGAGGCGTTGAGTAGACACTGCATGACACCCAATGATTGGAGCAATCTTGCAAGAGCATGCCTTAGTCCAGGACAATATTTAGACTGGAGATCATTTTTAATTGAGTTCGCTAATGAGGAAGTGGCAGCAAACCAGGCAGCTGGGAACCAGGCATGGGATAGGGACATGCTATTGGGACAGGGTCGTTTTGCTAATCAGCAGACAGGCTACGCTGCGCAAGTCTATGAGCAGATCAATAAAATTGGCATCAAAGCCTGGAAATCTCTCCCAAATAAAAGAGAGGTGAGTGAGAACCTTACTAAGATCCTACAAGGATCCACTGAGCCTTTTTCTGATTTCGTGGCCAGACTAGTGGAGGTTGCAGGCCGCATTTTTGGTGATCCTGACACTGCCATGCCTTTGATTAAGCAGCTAGTATATGAACAATGTACCAAGGAATGCCGAGCTGTCATTACTCCTTATAAAAATAGGGGACTTGAAGCATAGATGAAGGTATGCCGAGAGTTTGCGGTCCCGCTGACCAATGCAGGGTTAGCTGCAGCCGTGGTGCAACTCACCAAGAAAAGGGGAAACAACGCAGGGGCCTTAGGAGCTTGCTTCCAATGTGGAAAAATAGGCCACTTAAAGCGGAACTGCCCTGACCAAGGAAATGGCGCAAGGAGGGATGAGCCACGCCTCATACAGCCCGGGTTATGCCCCAAATGCCGGAAGGGGA
The DNA here is from genome assembly GCA_004025045.1 of Sigmodon hispidus. Classification (NCBI taxonomy): domain Eukaryota; kingdom Metazoa; phylum Chordata; class Mammalia; order Rodentia; family Cricetidae; genus Sigmodon; species Sigmodon hispidus. Next base: position 81,446 of record PVIH01006105.1, on the reverse strand, counting down.
GGCATTGGGCAAATGAGTGCCGCTCAGTTAGGGATGCAGAAGGACGGCCCATTGACAACCAACAAGCAGGGGCCCATCCAAAAAACAGGCTGCAGGGGCCCCAGTCCTCAGGGCCTGCAAATATATGGGGCGGTGACAGACCAGGCCGAGGGCCAATCACTGGAATGGTGGCCAACCCTGTACCACCCAAAGGACCGCAGACAGCCACTACAGGCTCTGCAGGGCTGGACCTCCGTGCCATCACCAGACTCATACTAACCCCTCAAATGGGGGTGCAGGTGATAGAGTCCGACTTTACCGGGCCTCTGGAGCCTGACACCATGGGCTTGTTGATAGGGCAATCATCCTCAGCACTATGAGGCCTTAGAGTTCTCCCAGGCATAATAGACCCAGATTTTACAGGAACAGTGAAGATAATGGTGGAATCCCCAAAAGGGATTACTGCTATATCTCCAGGTGATAGAATAGCACAATTAGTGATTCTTCCTAGCCTACATGGCCACTACCCTGCCACTCAGAAAGAAAGGGGAAAAGGAGGATTTGGGTCCACAGGCACGGACTTGACATTCTTGTCCATAGAGCTGAATCAGTGACCCATTCTAACCTTAACAGTAGATAATAAAAGGATTCTAGGACTGTTAGATACTGGTGCTGACAAAAGCATTATAGCAAGGAAGGATTGGCCCTCTGGATGGCTGGTTCAGGTCTCCTCACAAATCTTACAAGGCTTGGGGTACGCCAAGGCTCCTGAAGTTAGTGCAAGACAACTTTCCTGGAGAAGTGATGAAGGTCACTCAGGCAGAATACAATTTATGTGCTTGATTTACCCATTACACTCTGGGGGAGAGACCTATTAAAAGACATGGGCTTTAAGCTTTGCAATGAATATTCAGTGACATCCCAGAAGTTGATAAAAGACATGGTATTTCACCCAGAATTTGGTTTAGGAAAGCACTTGCAGGGTAGGAAGGACCCTGTCATGCCTCAATATAAAGTGCCAAGGCAAGGATTGGGTTTTTCATAGGGGCCACTGAGGATGGCATTCTTATCACCTGGAAAACTGAGAAACCTGTATGGGTCCCTCAGTGGCCCCTGTCTTTAGAAAAATTGAAAGCAGCCTAAGAACTAGTGCAGGAACAGCTAGCACAGAAGCATATCATATCCTCTACTTCGCCATGGAATACACATGTATATGTGATTAAGAAACGATCGGGAAAATGGAGATTATTGCATGACTTAAGAGCCATAAATAATCAGATGCAACCTATGGGCCCGGTACAACGAGGGCTTCCATTGTTGATGGCCTTGCCTTCACAATGGCATATCATAGTAGTAGACATTAAAGATTACTTCTTTTCCATACCTTTATATAAAAAAGATACAGAAAGATTTGCTTTCACGCTACCCTCATGTAATCATGAGGAGCCTGATGAGAGATTTGAATGGGTCGTATTGCCTCATGGAATGGCTAATAGCCCTATTATGTGTCAGCTATACGTGGGGCATGCCCTGCAACCAGTACGTGAAGCCTTTCCTAAGGTGCGCTGTGTCCATTATATGGATGACGTACTGTTAGCAGGAAAACAGAGAGGTGAGGTAGAAGAAGCCTATGAAGTGCTGGTGAAAGCACTCCAGAGCCGAGGGCTCTTTATTGTCCCCGAAAAGGTACAATTGACTCAGATTGTTGATTATTTGAGAGCAAGGATTGCTCCTCGAGTAGTTCAACCCCAGAAGATAGAGATAAGAAAGGACAATTTAAAGACTTTGAACAATTATCAAAAATTATTAGGGGATATAAATTGGGTTAGGGAATTTCTAAATTTGGCAAATTATGAGTTAAAACCCCTATATGACATTCTTAAAGGTGACCCTGCCCTAGATTCCCCTAGGCATTTTACTAAGGAAGCGCATCAAGCACTAGAGTTGGTAGAAGATAGGTTAAGACAGGCATGCTTGATGCGAGTACAAGAGGATCAGAAGTTGTTGCTATGTATATTGCCCACTTTTAGACAACCCACAGGGGTGCTGTGGCAACAAGGACCTGTGCTATGGATACACCCCAAGGTCTCCCCAAATAAGAGTATCGAGCATTATCCCACAG